>PVKS010026577.1:0-28476 GCA_004027875.1 Aplodontia rufa
CCCCAGAAGAACTCATGGGTTAAATGGATAGTTCGTGGAGGAATGACATCGGCTTCTGGGATGGTTCCCCCATCTTCCCAATCTCCAGTCTCCTATAAGTTCTTCATATACCCTTCCCCCCATCCCCCTTCCTGCACCTCTGAGAATCCTATAGAGCCATCCCCCTAATGTTCTGAAAGTCATTCAATTTGCAGTTTTGTGAGGTCAGCCATCAGCCCTACTGCTTCCCCAAATATGTTAGCATCAACAGATTAGAGAAACCATTCGGCCCTTGAGTCTGCCATAGCCTCTTAGATTGTCTCATTCTCTCCCCTACTGCTTTGGTTTCTTACTCTCTGGTCTTAAGAGGAGCTTACATCCTGGGGCCAAATACTGAGGCCAAAACTGAAGCTACAGTGTCTGGGCCTCACGCCATCAGTGCTCTGAGGAAAGGAAAGTGTAACCCTGACCAGTACCAGGTGGGGGTTCCTCTTACAACTTGGGAGATAGAGTGACATTGTTAAACAGATGGCTAGCTACTCCTATGGTGGCATACACCCAGCTACTCAAGAGGCTGAGGCAGGAGAATCACTTGAGCCTAGGAGTTTGGGGCAACTCAGTGAGACTGCTTCTAATACTAATATAAATAATAATAAAATAAGAAGAATAATAGAATGGATGGATAAATGAAGACATAGATATATCAATTCTTTTAACAAAAAAAGTATAGAACTATTATGCCATGAAAGCTGGGGTTGTTGTTCAGTGATAGAGCAATTGCCTAGCCATGTGTATGGCCCTGGGTTCAAGCCCCAGCTTTGCAAGAAAAAAAAAAGAAAAAGAAAAGAAAGGAAAACTGTGTTGCTGCATCAGCCCTCCTGGGGTGGTGGTGTTGTTATTCTGTTTCCTTTTGTTTTGGTACTGGGTTTATCCCAGAGGCATTTTACCACTGAACTACATCCCCAGTTCTTTGTTTTTATTTTATTTTTATTTTTATTTTAAAAATTTATTTATTTATTTTTTTGAGACAGGGTCTAAGTTGCTTAGCACCTCCCAGATTAGGCTGCTCTCAAACTTGCAATCCTCCTGCCCAAGCCTCCCAAGTCACTGGAATTACAGGCATGCACTATCCCACCAGGTTAGCCCTCTTGATTCTTAAGATAGTCAATACAATTTGGAGACAGAGGAAAGAAAAGAGTGAAATATGATAAGATTCAGTTGCCTGATTATATTTGAGATCAATAAAAAGGAAAGTGATAACAGAGATAAACTCATAAATGATATTACCCATATTACAAAATAATCTACTAAAAAACAATCTACTATAACCTCAGTTCAAAACTGAAAAAAAGTTGATTCGTTTTTGAAACTTAAGAGATTTTTCTTTCACATTACCCCATGTTGGCAGGACAGGGACTTTCTGGGATTTTTGTTCCAGGAAAAGCAAGAGGGTGCCTCTTGACATGTCACAGGACACACAATGAGCACACCTCTTGCCTTGTTAGGCTGCATTTGTAGAAAGCAGAAGCAGTAGGCAAGAAGGACCCAATCAGAAACCACTAAACGTGCAAGGGGAGACAGTTTATCAGGAAATGACATTTGAGGTGTGAGAGAGGACAGCAATACAGCTGACTGGAACAGAGGTATGCAGGTTAAGAGCAGCTACTCAACTATTGCTAGACTACCTGGGGACCACCTGTATTTAGATGTGCAGTATATAAAAGTATGTATTGTGGAGCCACAGAGCCTGGACCAGGCTCACAACCGGGTAAAAACAACAAAACACAAGCATAGCTATTTCAGAGCACATCCCTGAGAACAGGCCAAAGATCAGAACTTAGGAAGTGTGGGAGCATCCATTTCCTTCTGCTATAATATCACTGCATTTTGCAACGGTCATAAGAGCAAATTCCAAATAGCCTAATGCAGGAGAAATAATGTGAGAGAGAAGGGAATGTACTGAGAACATGTTCCCAGAGGAAGCGCAGGGTGAGGAATGCAAACATCTTCAGGAATGAGGAGGTTCAGAAAGGGTGCTGCACTGACCCAGAGATGGCCCAAACCCTGCTGGACCCCAGATTTGGGGGGTAGGGTATAAATGCATTCAAGAACAAAGTTTTTTAAAGATAAAAATATTGGGGGAAAAGGTTAAAAGTAAGTGAAAATTAATATTACTGAAATGGAAATGCCAAAAACAACAAAATATTTTAAACACTCATGACCTCTCTCAACTGCAGCCTCATCTATGTTCAGAGAAAATGAAGCTGATGGAGAATGGAGGCTACAAGGGCTTGCCCAGGGCTTCACCAGAAAGATCACCAGAGCGGGCGGGCAGCCGCATTTGATTGTAAATAGCTATAGAAGCTGAGATGCTCGACATTCAGAATCCTGAAAGACTCCTTGCTTAGAAGACACAATGAGTGCAGTTTCACTGTAGGACTTTCTAACAGCAGCTGAACAGAAGGCCCATAGCTATATGGTAACAACCAAAGGGCACCAAAACATGGGCAGTAAGAGAACGAAAAGAAAACATTATTTCTCCTCTTTCAAAATGCAGGGGTGGGGGGCTGGAGCGGTGGCTCAGCAGTTGCAGCGCTTGCCTGCCATGTGCAGGGTTGCGAGTTCGAACCCCAGCACCACGTACACAGCGAAGTGTTGGAGCAACAAAAGTCATGTGGGAAACTGAATGGAACTGATTCTCTCTTTCTCTCTCTCACTGTCCCCTCTCTCTTTAAAAAAAAAAATGCAGGGGGTGGAAATGTCTGTAGCCTAGGTATGTATGTCTGCCTAAAGGTACATTTCTTCATTTAGGGAAGGAAGAGGGACTGGGTGTGGCAAGGAGGATGTGCAGGTGACAATGATCAGTATGAGTATTTTTAAACTCTGGCAAGAAATGGCCATTAAAAAGGGTGTGCTGATTTCAGTTACAAATCCACATGGAGAGGGAAGTGAAATCGCATGGGTTTTACAGCCAGAGGGACCTGGATTCAAATGTGGACAAGCTACTTAACTCTGCTAGCCCTATTTCCTCCTTCGCAAAAAATGGAGATAATCGCTTCACTTACTTCGAAGGATGCAGTGAAGATTAAACGAAATAATGTGTGTAGAGTGCTTAATGTGAGGCCTGGTACAGAATAAGAACTGGGTATATGCAATTGATGAAATGTATATGTGGCACTGTAGCAGAGGTGCTTAGTATGCACAAAGCACTCGCTTCAGTTCCCAGCACTAGACACACCCAAGAAAGGTGTGTGTGAGAGAGAGAGAAAGAGAGAGAGAGAGAGAGAGGTATACATGCCTAACAAACAATTCATGGTAACCCTCACTACTCCACGTTACCAAGGTTAACACAGGAGGCCAGACAGCTGCAGGGGACAGAGGGCATCTCCACCAGAAAATATCAACAAGTAAATAACAATGTTGTGCCCTTAGGCTCCCTCTCATAAGGAAAGGGACCCCCGATTCTTCCCTGTACTCAAAGCAATATCACGCTTTACATCTCTAAAAAGTCTCCAAGAGGTAAAATAAGTCAATCAATAAATAAAAATCCAAGAGATCCACAGACTCCCTCTTGACCAGGCTACCCTAAAAGGTAATAGAACCCAGAATGACTATCAGATTTCCAGGGAAGGGACCCTGGAGCTGCCTCTTGCTCAACCCATGGGGAATTGGGTCAGCACAAAGCTGCTGTGCAAGTAGCTGGCCCAGCTGGAGTCTTAGCTATTGGAACAAGTGCTCTAGCCTTTACACTTTTATCTGCAGCACTTCTCAAGGGCAAAAGACAAGAGGGCCTCACTTCCCATCCTCTATATCTCGGCTGGTTGCCTCCATGGGCTAGAAGGTGCACCACAGTCTCAATGCTGACAGCCTTTTGCCTCCACTGGGTGGTACCAGGCCCCTGCTCCAACAGGGTTGATCCCTCCTCAATGAAACAACACAATTTGGCTTTTAATCTGTAGCAAGTCACTTCAATCAGCTGGGGTCAAGACAAAGAAAGAGAAATGATAAGGTCTAAAAGGTTGGCATAGTTTAAAAGTGTGGGAGGGAGAGGGGAGAGCAGAGCAACAAAGACTGACAGAGTCTTCCAAGTACAGTCCCAGTGCACCAACCAAAGACCTCCTCAGAACAGACAGAAAGGGACCACATCCCTCCCACCAACCTGCCCAAGTCCTTGTCTTCATAATGGCCTAACTGATACACTGGGCAGGTCTAGGGTTCTTCACTTCCCATTGGCTGCCACACTATAATATTTGCTCTGCTTCTTTCCTTTCCAAACTCTAAGAGTAGATTGCTAGTGTCGCATTCAGCTAAGAGATGGGAAACTGAAAGTAAGGCAACCCAAGCTCTGCTCACAGTGGGAAGACAGGAGGCAAAGCAACCCAAATCCCAGCAACCAGGCAGAACGTCTTTTCCAAACCTTCAGTCTATTCCAGCCAGAAGAAGGAGAGCCACGGCAGATTCAGTGATTCAGAAGGGATATTTCCTGCACTGTGGTCTACAAACAAGATAATCTGAGTAACAGGGGTATGTATCATCCACCTGTGCACCTGGCCCCATGAAAAGGATAGGAAATGGAGGAAGTACCAGCTGGATGCACACAACAAAGACCATGCTCCTGCTGCTTGGGTCCTCTAGTGTTCTGGTACTTTCAGCAAACACCTGCTGAGCCAGAAGGAGGACTGTTCTGGGGCTTGACTGACAGGGCTGATGTTTGTCCCTTCAAGCTTTTCTCTCTTTTTTTTTTCTTTTCTTTTTTTCTTTTTATTTTTTTGGGGATAGTGGGGTGGAACCCAGAATCTGTTGCATACTGGTCAAGTGTTTATCACTGAGCTACATCTACAACTTCCCCACCTTTTCACAATCTCCCTATAGGCAACCACCAACCAAAATCTTCATGTCCTCAGAATTTATTAAGTCCTCAGTAAAATACAAAGCTGAATATGGTTCAGCTCACTATGACAGCAATATGGCATTTGCAAGCCCTATTTCTTACAGAAAAGAAAAATGAGAATACGAATGACTAAGAGAAGGGCCTGGAATAATCCTCCACCAAAGGATAGGCAGCTTACAAATCAAAGTCCAGGTAATTACCCGTCTATGAAGTGAGCAAGATTGCCAATATCAGCCAGCTAAAATTGCACTAGGACTGCTACCAACAATTTGAAAGAAAGAAAAAAAAACCAGCAGGATTTACTAATAGAGCCAAAGGATGCGTATTCTAAAGGCAATGGCCAGAGAGAAGAGCCCTGTTAACCAGGCTGGTAGGCCGAATTTCTACAACTTAAGCAACTGCCACACTGCTCTTTTCTCTCCCATTTCAGCAAGTGTAGACAATTCATGCACTGGCATTCACTCATTCATTCAACAAACATCCACTCAGCATGGAGATTTCCTTCAAGGGACTGACCACACAGTCTGAACTACAAGCTAGACCTTTGCTATGGCAAATGTCGTCTGCCTTCAAGTGACACACAATGGAGAAGGCAAGTATCTGCACTGATGATGATACCTTTTAAAAGCCTCTTCTGGTATCTCAAAACACACTAGCTCTCACTTTGTATTCTAGATACTATGAACAGCCTGCATCCTCCACCAAGACTGTCAACTCCCTAGGCAGGGGTTGTGTTTCTTTCATCACCACTGGGCACATCCTGATTTTCCAGGGGCTTTCAACTGAATGCAACTGAAATGAAACAAAACTTCTTCTATCCTTTCAAATCTTTTGCTTTGCTGTTGTTGAAAGCTTTGTCACCAAAGAAAAAACAAGAAAGAAGAAAACGGGAGATTTGGTCAGATATATTAAGAATAACATTTAGGACAATTTTGGAACAGTAAGCCCCAAGTACAACCACTCAGCAATGTGAGGTCGCCCCAGGAACCACACACAGCAGGCATCCCGATACAACAGGCCCTCACTCGCCCCTGCCACCCCCGCCTTCTCTGGCGTTCATGCTCTTCTGAAAAACCCATTTGAAGTCCTAAAGAAAGGAGCAGAGAAGTTGTAAGGAGAAGATATATCTTGAACCTCTGCTCATCAAGAAGGAAGGAAGCATTTAAGGAGAAAGGTGGGGGCAGGGTTGGCCTGGGGCAGATGTACAAGGCTGCTCCGTGGCTGGCACTGCTGCGCCTGCTCTGGGCATGCCGGGACACTTTTCCTTTCTACACAGCCTGGCCTCTATCCACTCCCCCGCCCCCTGCGCCCCTTCTTTTTATTTCTTTTCTTCGCTCTCTTTTTAAAAATGATTTAGGCTCCAGGACTGGAGCAGAAAAGGGAAGACTGTAAGGTGAGAAAGACAGCTCCCCTCGAGGGGCTTACCCAACCTGCGTTTTAGGCCAGTTTTCGTCCAAGTCACCTCCACTGCCCCAGAGTAGACCCAGAGGAAAGGAAGAGTCTCCCTAGGTAGCATTCTAGGCCTGCCAAATAATAAAACAGTGGAGGAAGAGAGTCTCCGTGGCCCAATCTTGCCCAAGGGACTTGCCTGGGACGTTCTCTGCTCTCCTTCCCTACCCGCAGCCTGGGTAGTCGTTACGGGGCCCGGCGCCCCAGTGCCACAACCCGCAGAGAAGTTTGGCGGCTGCAAACGTGAGAAAATGCAGCTCAGCAGAACACCCGCCCCCACCCTCCCCCTCGGCCCCACCCCCGCAGCCCGACCCCTGGCGGCGGTGACCTTGGCTACCCCGAGCGCTCCAGGGGACTGGAGGCGTTGCTGCCTCCAAGCCTTTCCTGGGAGGTAAGGGAGGCCGCCTGGGACTGCGGCCACCTTCCCTCTGCCGCCTGCTACCGAGACAGGCGCATCTAACCCGGCGTGCGCGCCCTCTGCTCCCCTCCGCCGCCTGGTCCCCGCCAGCGCTCCCCCGACCCCCAACTTCACAGTCCCCGCGCGCCCCTCTGCGCCTCTGCGCTCACTGACCCGCGAGGGCGCCCAACTTACCCCGCCGTGCAGGGGCCGGGGCTCGGGCAGGGTGGGTTACATCGGGGTAGGATCAGCTCTCCGGCGGTGGGGATTTCTTAATAGCGCTGACAAACTCTCCGTATCCGTGGCGCCTCCCGCTCTTCTCCCCCCTACTCTTTACCCCCTCCTTCTCTCCTGTCGGCTCTTTTTTCCGGGTTAATTACGTTTCGCATTAAAGCAAAACCCAGCCCCGGATGTGAGTACAATGCTCCGCGGAGTCCGCCGGGGGAGGAGAGGGGTGCCGGGGCGCCACGGCCTGGGAGGGGGCGCGGCCGGGCGCCGCGGGCTGAGCGCGGAGGAGGCGGAGGCGGCGCGCCCGGGAGGCTGCCCCCGAGGCCGCCAGGCAGGCGCCGGCCCCACCACCTGGCCCTCGGTCTAGGGCGGCGCAGGTGCCCGCGGGCCGCGGAGACCGTCACGCACGCGAGGCCCTGATCCCGGGGCAGCAGGTGTCCAAACTGGGGGGCGTAGTAGGAGGGAGGCGAGCCAGAGCGCGCGCTTGCCCTTTAACCACCTTTCTTTCTTCCCAAGCCCACCCAGCTGCTTACGCCGGACTTCACTCGGGTCCTGAGCCCTGGGCATTTCTGGGGCGGAGGAGTTAGGCTTAGGGTTGGGGTCGAAAGAAGAGCGGATTCTTCCTGGTTGTCTGCAGGAAGAGCCCAGTGGGCTGTGGCGCGCTAACTGGGTTTATAGGAACTTTTCCTGAGTGTGGAGTAAAGACACCCCTTCTGCCCTTAGAGCATGAGGGCATTGAGGGGGGTGGGATTAAAATAAAATGACAGCCTGTATTAAGCAGGTTTTGTCAAAGGAGACCCAAGAGTACCACTGTGTGCTGATCGCATTGGTTCAACACAGCAACCTCTCGATACCGATCCCGTTTACCCCGAGGAAACCGAGACTCCGAGACGTTAAGTAATTTGCCACCGGTCCTCACTAAGTAAAAGGCACCACGTCGGGTTCTGACGCTCACCTGCCTCGTGGGGAGATAGGCATTTAGATATTCAAAAAGGCGAACCACCACCGAAGCCTAAATATAGTGGATTCTCTCTGGGACTGAGCACCGCAAGATGCAGCTTCTGGGGATTCTGATGCAAATGTCATTAATAATGTGCAGAATAATGAGGCTTTAAAAGAGAAGAAGACCATGAAGGCTGGGGGTACAGCTCAGTGGTAGGCGCTTGCTTAGCATGCGGGGCTCAGAATTCCACCCCAGTGCCGCGGGTTTGGGGGAGACCGGCTGGTTCCCCAGGACTAAGACTGGATTCAGGGGAGGGAAGGAAAGGCCCGTCCGCATCCCACTATTGAAGCAGACTGGAAAGTCTCCCCGACCCGAGGTAAGCAAGCCTGGGGACGGACGGAGGGCCAGGTGAGCCAGGAGGAAGGCACAACAACCCCGCAGCACACACCCCGAAAGCACCGGTGATGAAACCACACAAGTTTCCTCTTCCACTTTGATTGCCACAGCGAAAAAGAGCCACACCGCGCTCTCATGTGTGAAAAAAGACCGTTTGCTTTAGAACATTTTACCCTGAGTGGAGAAGAAATGAGGGACACAGAAAAAAGAAATATTTCTCTTGAAACAAATTCATCACATCAACGTTAATGTGTGTGTGTGTGTGTGTGTGTGTGTGTGTGTGTGTGTGTGTGTTCTGTAGGTTTTTGACAAGCACTTAGGTTTCAGGCAGTCATATCAAATTGAAGAGCATCTTCTCTGGAGCCAGGTATATGGGGTTTAAATCCCAGCCTTGCTACTTAACGTTCTCAGTGCATCATTTCTACCTCTGGGTCGTTATGCATCATCCTTCACAACGCGTTTGGATTACTGTTGAACATGATGGCGCTATATAAGTGGGTTTTTTTATTTTAAAATTTAGATTGTTTTTAGTGATAAAAGGAACACAATTCCTTTTGGAGATTTGCTAGTTGGATTTGCTGGGAGGGCTCATCCAGCAAATCTAACTTGCAACTGATGGTTTCCAGTGTGAGCAGTGAGGTGAAAGTCTAGGATTTAGTGGTATGGTTCCTATTAAAACCCATAAAACTCTACTCCCTGTGGGGCCTGCCTGACTCACTCATTCACAGAGCCACAAATATTTTGTGAGCACTACTGTGTTGGATGCCTGGGAGGCCAAGAGAAAGCAAAGGCCTTGGTTCTCTTTAGGGGGATACAAGTACGACTAGTAGGTTCGGGCAGCCTCCTGCCCTCCTGGAAGTGCCACTGG
The DNA here is from genome assembly GCA_004027875.1 of Aplodontia rufa. Classification (NCBI taxonomy): domain Eukaryota; kingdom Metazoa; phylum Chordata; class Mammalia; order Rodentia; family Aplodontiidae; genus Aplodontia; species Aplodontia rufa. The sequence goes on from PVKS010026577.1 coordinate 9,152, forward strand.
AATGGCACAGGTGAGTGCTATCAGCATTTAGAAGAGCATGATGTGCCTCTGGGTGTAGTTTCTCAAGAAAGGGGGAGCTTTGAAATGAGTCTAAGAAGTACAGTTTGGTGTACAGTACAGTTTGACTCCAGTGGGGATGGGCAAGAACATGGACTGAGGGAAGGGTCATCAGTGCCCTATGGCTTATGCTCATACTGCCCCATTTAGTGCCACATTTACCCCAGCCAAGGCCTGGCCTCAGAGGACAGTTTCTGCACTGATGTCCACTGCAATGTCCTTGAATTTCCCAGTGCTTCCTCAGAAAACCCTCAACATCCTCTCTTCTATTAGCTACCACCAAGCAGGTTCAAATTGATCTGAACCCTGCTACAGTTCTCTTGTGTGCTCTCTTGCTCATTTGCTCTCCCTCTCCACATTTTTTTTTTTTTGGTGGTAAAATGCATTTACCAAAATGTCACCATTTTAAATTTACATGTAATGGCATTTAGTACATTGATGGTGTTGCCTATCTATCACGATTCTCTAGTTCCACACCATTTTCATCACTCCTAAAGGTGACCCCCACATACCTATGAAGTGGTCACACCCCATTCCTATCTTCTCCTGGCTCCTGGTGACTTCTAACTCGCCTCCCATCTAATCTGTGATTTGCCTAAAATTTGTTGCATCATAAAAGTGGAATCATACAACATGGGGCCTTTTGGGGTCTTGCACCTTACTTTTGCCATCTCTTAATTGACATATTTTGAAAGTAATTCCATTATCAGATTTTATACTTTAATTTTTTTGAGTGCAATAAACAGCCCTAAAAATGTGACTCTCTCTGGGGAGAAAGGGATGTCAAAAAGGAGCCTTTCACAGCTATTTCAATCCCCTCATTGGACCGATGTAAAATGAGTTCAACAATTTGGTCAAAGTTTTGCAATTAGGTAGTGGTAGAGTTGGTTCTAGAACCCAGGATTCACTACCCCCAGAATCTTCTAATATTGGTATAGGAAGTTTTCCATGAAAGTGGGGACGCTTTCAGAACCTAAAAATCTTTTTTAAAAAAAATTGTATGTTGTACCCTAGTCATGCATTTATAAGCTTTATATCCATTTGCAATGTTAATGGCTGGTTAACTAGATCACCTAATAACCTCCAGTTGTGAGCCACTGTACCCTCCAGGGAACTGTATTGCTCGCTATCCTCAGAGATGCCCATTATATAAGATTTCAGCTGCAACTGAGTCCCATTAGTTCCACTGGGGAAAGGTCATTCTTTTAATTCTAGTTCAAACCAGTTAATTTCACACAGAAATAAATTTCTCAAGGCTACATGTTGCTCTCCTAATGTTAGCTGGTCATTTTATAAGTAGTAGTTATTGGTTTCATCAGCAAACTACGAATGGTCTGCACCATTCATTTTTAGAAAGATTACACAAACTACCATCCTTCTATTTAGTTTTATTCACTCGACAATTTTCTGAACCTAAAACCATTTTTCCTCCCATATACCTTACATTTACTTATTTTTCAGGTATTTATTAAATACTAATTGCTGCACTGGAACAGTTTGCTCAGTGGTTACAGCGCTTGCTGAGCATGTGTGAGGACCTGGGTTCAAATTCCAGCACCACATCCACAACTAAGTGTCAGAAAAACAAGACCCAAATGAAAAAATAAAGTTGATTCTCTGTTTCTCTCTCTCTCTATCCCTCTATGCCTCTCTCTCTTCTTTAAAACTAAATAAATACTAATTGCTTTGCATGCATTATCTCATTTAAGCCGTACAAGGACACTGAGAGCTAAGTATATTATTTTCCCCATTTTGTGGTGATGAAGTGTCTAAGGCATAAAAATGAAACCTCAATACAGACCAGGGCAGCCTGGTGTCACAGCCTGCCCTCTCATGCCTAGACCACACTGATGGATGCCATGTTAGGCCTTGTGAAGGGTACAGAAAGATGTAAAACAGGACCCCTTCCCCTGTATGTTTTTTATACTTATATATACTTAGAATCTTCATTTCATTTGACCTAGAAAGTCCTTGTCAAAGAGTATGTCTTACAGAAAGTTATATGGGTATATAAATGTAGAGATATATGCACACACAAATATGTATAGATTCATTGCAGCATTGTTCATAATGATAAAAATTAGAGATCATTCTCATGCTCATCAGCAAGGGATTAGATAAGTAAATCTTGTAACATCCATATAGCTTTTTTTTTTTTAAGAAAGGAGGACAGTGAGAGAGAGACAGAATCAATTTTTATAGAGTTTTTCACATGGATTTCATTGCTCCAACACTTAATTGTGTACGTGGGTGCTGGGGTTTGAACCCTTGTACTTGTGCATGTTGGGCAAGCACCATAACCACCTGGCCACTGCTCCAGCACCCATATATTCTTATACTATGCCACTGTTTAAAAAAAAAAAAAGAATGAGATCTCCCTGGGAGATAGAACATGTATTTAGCATACATGAGACCATAGGTTCAATCCTCAGCAGAGACAGAGAGAATTGTCTATATGAAAAATACTAAATATTTTAAGTAAAAAAAAAAACTACAAACTATATGTATAACATAATCCTATTTCTGTAAATAAATTTTTATTTGCTTACCTGTCCTTGCTTATAACTATTTATTTCATGAAAAAGGTCTAGAAGAATACATTCCAAATTGTTAACCACACTAATCTTAGGGCAGGAATGAAGAGGTTAGAATGGTAGATTTTACTTCCAAGAAATGTAGTCTATAATGTTTAGCTTTTTCTTTCTTTCTTTCTTTTTTTTTTACAAGTAGACGTTCATTTTTATAATAAAAAATAATGATTTAAGTTTTTACAAAAATCGTAACGTACTATAAGAAAGAAAATCATATTTATCTCTCAAGGGGCTCCTCCTTTTATTAAGGTGAGGGAATATGTCATATACAGAAATAACTATCAAAAAAGCGTGAAACTAATACAGGCAGGGAAGAGAGGAGAGAGAAAATTATCTGGGAAGATTATCAGCCAGCTATGGTTTAGAAAATGTTTTCTTTGGAAGTACCATGAAGGAAAGGTAAAAATGTGGAAAAGTAAAGAGGAGATCCAAAAAGGTAGAATCTGGATAAAGAGGTCTAGGCAAATCAAGGGCAAAGTGTAGATGTGTGGAAGAGTCACACATCCGGGGACCTGTGGTTCATACATTTCAGCTGAAGCAAGGGAGGATATAGGAAGGATTTTTGTGGGGAACAGAAGAGGAAAGGAAGGTAGCTGGAGGATCTTTATTGCTAAGTTAAGCGTTCTGTATTTATTACTTTAGGCTTCAAGAGTCACTGGTCTTTGAGCAAGGAAGGGACACAATCAGAAGAGAATAAGCAGCAATTCATAGCTGGTGGCTGCTGAGTAATTGTACTCTAGCATCCTGGCCTCAGTCACTAATTAGCTGAATAACCAGAGACCAGGTACTTTACCTCCCCTATTTCTATAAAATATGGAAGGTGTACCCCATACCATTGTTTTGGGATCCAATGAGTCAGTTAATGCTTTTACAACACATGCTGAGTGCTAAGGATATCTGCTAAATTTTAAAAATCAGTATAAGGGAGCTGGAGCAATGGCTCAGCGGTTACGTCACTTGCCTGGCATGCACTAGGATGCAGGTTCAAACACCAGCACCACGTACACAATGCAGTGTTGGAGCAATGAAAGTCACATGAAAAACTAAATAAAATTAATTCTCTCTCTCTTTTACTGTCCCTCTCTTCTTTGTAAAAAAAAAAAAAATCAGTACAAGGGGCAGGTCTCAGTGGTAGAGCACTTGTCTGACATGCATAAAGCTGTGGGTTCCATGCCCAGCCCCACAAAAAAATAAATAAGTAAAATAATCAGTATTATGCCTTTAAATTAAAATGTTTGCATTTCATTCTGAAACTTTTACTACAAAGAACTAACTTTAAAAAAAAATAAAAAAGAAGAAGGGAAAATCAATTTTATTTATTTTTTCATCTGGTTTTTGTTTCCCTATACTCAGTTGAGTATGTGGTACTGGGGTTTGAAGCCAAGTCCTTGTGAATGCCAGGCAAGCGCTCCAACTGCTGAGCCATCACTCCAGCCCCAGAACTAACTTCTTTTTTCACACTCTCAGAGGATAATAGACTATTAATTTCATTTTTATGGATGGAAGAATTTAGATCTTAACTAGGGAAAAACAATCTCAGAATCACATAGCCAATCATCTGAATCCATGCTCTCTGAATCATTGTTCAATGATCCCTGCCCCCAAACCAAGGGCTTTCTCAACGCTCAAATTCTCAAAGCCTTGAGAGTAGGGAAAATATGGGAAGTGGAAGACATTTCGGAAATTTCTGTTTATAGGGTAAGGGAAACAGCATTAAGGGACAGGAATAAAGTAAGATCAAGGCAGATAAAACTTCGGTGAACACCTGGAAGTGTGTATTTAAAATCAAACATAAAACATAAACAGGAGATATCTATATATATACACACACACGTATATATACATCCATACCAGTATATGCCAAAAGTTTTTCCTAGCGACAAAGTTTGGAAAACATTGCTATACTGCTAAGTCTGACACTAACATAAACCTCAAACCTGAGTGTGTATCCTGTCTCCAGAAATAACAGTCTGGTCAAATGCACCATTCCTATTGATTCATGCTCATGGTATTATTTTTCCGTCAGAATAAATAAGATCAGTGCACCACTAGGATTCCTGTATCTGCAGCAATACCCTGTGATTCTATGGGAAGAGCTGGTCCTTCCCAGTTCAGAGTAAGATAATAAGATAATAAATAGGTACTTTAGCTTTTGGGACCATGTTTTTGCACTGTGTTTGACTTTATTTTTTTCTCCGAGTGGTATACATAATTCATTTTCTCAGCACTGAACCCACATGGGGCTACTATTAGTAAATACATCTGGGTGAGTATAGTCAAAGTCATTAGCAGGATTAAATCCTATCCTGGAGATGCCCATGACCATCAGTGAGGTGCATTAAGTTGTACATCCCTGATTCTGAACACAAGCAGGCTATTACAAAACATGAAAAACAAAGAAAAGCAAGAAAGGTATATGGAATTATGCCCTTTATTATTTTCTTTAGTTTTTTTTTCAGGGCTGAGGACTGAACTCGGGGCCTTGCACGTGCTAGGCAAGCGCTCTGCCACTGAGCTAAATCCCCAACCCCCCACCTTTATTATTTTCTTAATGGGAAATATATGCTTCAATCTATCTATTCCCACCAAAATTCATGTTGCAATTTAATCCTCATAGTGCAATATTAAGAGGTAAGACCAGATGGGACCTTTAAGAGGTGGCTGAGCAGAGCTGTCATAACTAGATTAATTCATTCATGGATTAATAAAATGAATTCATGGGTTATCTTGAGAGTGGGTCTATTATAATAGCCAGTTTGGCTCTGTCTCTTATATGTGTCTCTTTTGCCATGTGATACCCTCTGCTGCCTTGGGACTCATCAACAAGAAGGTCCTGACCAGATGTAGCCCCTCAATAAGTGTCTACTGAACTTTTATTCTTTTTAATTTACTCGGTCTGTTGTACTCAGTTATAGCAACAGAAGACAGGCTAAGACGTATGCATACAGCATAAAGGGCTTTGTACCTTTTGGTACAAAAGATGAACAGTGAAAAGCAGCATATCCTCTATTTCCTTCCAACATACTGTTCTCCTCCTCAGAGATAATTTGTGTATATATTTAATAGCAAATATTTAGTTTTGCAAAGATATAACCTAAAGGGGCTGGAGCAATGGCTTGGCAGTTTCCGCACTTGTCTGACATGCACAAGTACGCAAGTTCAAACCCCAGCACCCATGTACACAGCGAAGTCTCAGAGCAACAAAAGGCACATGAAAAAACTAAATAAAATTCTCTCTCTCTCTCTCTCTCTCTCTCGCTGTCCCTCTCTCTTTAAAAAAAGAAAAGATATGACCTAAAAATGCTAAATATAATTATCTGTGTGTTGGGTTTAGTAGGCCACTTTTTTTTTTTAACAGAGAGGGACAGTGAGAGAGAGAGAGAATCAATTATTTAGTTTTTCATGTGGCTTTCATTGCTCAGACACTTCGTTGTGTACGTGGTGCTGGGGTTTCAACTGGTGTCCTCAAGCATGCCAAGCAAGCACTGTAACCACCAACCCACCACTCCAGCTCCAAGTAGGACATTTTTTTTTAAATCTTTATTTCTGAGTTTTCCAAATTGTCTTTAATAATATGTTTTCTTTTATAATTAGAGAAAAAATGGGAATTTTATAAAGATATCTCAAAGATTGCATAGCTGCATTGTGACTTAAAAAACAACAATGGAGAAATAACTTTATCCTTTAATTTAAAATACTTGCCTGTCCATGGGTATATTTATTAAAAAATTTTATGGCTAGGGGTAGAGTTGACTGGTAGAGTGCTAGCCTAGCACAAAGGCCCTGGGTTTGAGTCTCATCTTCACATATTTAAAAACACCAGTCAATTTTGAATTTGTTCACATTAAAACTTCTACCACTGAAAACTGAAAATCAGGTTTTCAGTTTGACCTTTGAGTTCTAGTGAAATAGGTGAGTCACTGGAGATAGGTAATTTGCTCAAGAATCTTCTTTTAAATTTCATCACAATTTGTACGATGATTCCACATGTCTATCAAAGTATATTAAAATAAAGTGTACCACTAGGCTGGAGAATTAGGCTCAGTGTAGCTTAATTCCTTCATGTAACAATTAAGCAATAACAAACTAATTTTATCCTTACACTTAATACGTAATTGATAGTGTGGTATTCTGATCAGATAATGGCCTAATGCACCCTTCATCATCTGAAAAGGTCACAGATCTGGCTTTCAAAAAAGACACATACAGCACCATGGTCACCATTCTGGCAACTTCAGTCTCTGGAACAGAACTCCAAACTCAGAAGGTGAGAAAGGGCCTGTGAGTAACAAACCAAAGTGCTTATTGATTCCAACTGAATATCTGATTTCAAAAGGCCCAGCCATATGGTTTGCCAGCTCTCAGCAGATTAGAAATACAAGGAGAATGGAGAAGCCATTGGAGATGGGGAGGGGAGGGTGTGAAAGAGCAAATGACTTTATTCATTTCCTTCCTACTTCCATAAATAGCTGACAACAAAGGAGGAGAAAGAAAAGTTAACCAGCGCTTCTTCCAAAAGTTCATGTGCTCACAGTCTTCATCACTCCTGGTGATGGCGCTGGAGTAGAAAGAAGTGGTTGAACTACGTTCAGTGGCCTTTGTTTCTTGACAAACTATTTCATGTGGTTTTGCTGATAGGAGTGGTGGTCTCTGGGAAGGGGATCACCCATGAAGTGATGAGAGCAGTCTTTTTTTTTTTTTTTTTAAAGAGAGAGGGACAGTGAGAGAGGGGGGGGGAATCAATTTTATTTAGTTTTTCATGTGGCTTTCGTTGCTCCAATACTTAGTTGTGTACGTGGTGCTGGGGTTTGAACCAGGGTCCTCGTGCTTGCCAGGCAAGCACCGAAACCGCTGAGCCACTGCTCCAGCCCCTGATGAAAGCAGTCTTCATGATTCACCCAGCTCTTTATGTTGTTTAGTATTGTGTGTATTGTGCCATTTTTCTTAATAAAAATATTTTTAATTGATGTCCATAAGAAAGTTATTACAAATAAAAATTGTAAATTTTTATTTTGTAAAGAGGGCATGATCATCTCAATAGATGCAGAAAAGGCCTTTGATAAAATCCAATACCCATTCACGTTAAAATCACGGGAGAAGCTAGGGATGGAAGGAACTGAACTCAACATAGTGAAGACTATTTTTGACAAACTCAAAGCTAACATTATATCAAATGGAGAAAAACTAAAAGCATTTCCACTAAATTCAGGCACAAGACAAGGCTTTCCACTCTCACCACACTTATTCAACATAGCTCTCAAAACATTAGCCAGAGAAAATAGGCAAGAAAAGGAAATCAAAGGGATACCAATAAGAAGTCAAACTATCTCTGTTGATGATATGATTTTATACCTAGAAGACGTCTAGAGCTTATATATGAATTTAAGAAAGTAGTAGGATATAAGATCAACACATAAATCAATAGCTTTTCTATACTCCAACAGTTATTCAGCCAGGGAAGAAATCAGGAAAACCATCCCATTCACAATAATCTCAAAAAAATAAAATACTTGGGAATTAATCTAATCAAGGAGATTAAAAACAAATCTCTACAATGAACACTTCAGAACAGTGAAGAAAGAGATTGAAGAAGACCTTAGAAGATGGACAAGCATCCCATGTTCTTGGATAGGCAGAATTAATAATGTTAAAATGGCCAACCTACCCCAAAACCACCATACAGTTTCAATGCCATCCCCATCAAAACAATAATAACAATCTTCACTGAATTAGGAAAAAAAATTCTTAAATTCATTTGGAAGAATGAAAGACCCAGAATAGGCAAAGTAATACTAAGAAAGAAAAACGAAGCAAGGGGCATCACAATTCCTGATCTAAAATTATACTTCAGAGCTTTAGTAACAAAAGCAGCCTGGTATTGGTATCAAAATAGACCTGAAGACCAAGGGAATAGAATAGAAGACACAGAGACAAAACCACAAGCTGTAGCTGTCTGATATTTGACAAAGGTGCTAATATCTTGGAGAAAAGAAAGCCTTTTCAGCAAATGGTGCTGGAAAAGTGGATAGCTATATGTAGAAAAACGAAAGTAAATCCTTACCTTATACTCTGCACAAAACTCAAATTGAAATGGATCAAAGACTTAGGAATTAGACCAGAAATCTTACAACTGCTAGGAGAAAACATAAACACTCCATCATATAGGAACTGGCACCAAATTCCTTAACAAGATCCCCAATGCACAAGAAATATAAAACCAAGAACTAATAAGTGAGATTACATTAAACTTAAAAGCTTCTGCACAGCTCAGGAAATGATTAAGACTGTGAAGAGAGAGCCTATAAAATAGGAGAAATTCCTGGTCTGTTACCCCTCTGATAGGGGACTAATATACAAAGAACTAAAAAAAATTAACACTAAATCAAAAACCCAATTAATATAAATTGGCAACAGACCTAAACAGAAACATCTCACTAGAAGAGATACAGAAGGCAAATAAATTTATGAAAAAATGTTCAACATCTCTAGCAATCAGGGAAATGCAAATCAAAATTACATTAAGAACAAAAGCAGCATGGTACTGGTATCAAAATAGGAATACAACCCAATGGAATAGAATAGAAGATTCTGAGACAAACCCACAAATCTTTAAACATCTAATCTTTGACTAAAGGGGTCAAAATACAACATGGAGGAGTGACAGCCTATTCAACAAATGGTGCTGGACAAACTGGACAGCCACTTGCAGAAAGTTGAAATTAGACCCTTGTCTCTCACCTTGCATGAAAATCAAATCTAAATGGATCAAGGAACTAGGAATTAAGCCAGCGACCATAAAACTGCTAGAAGAAAAGTTAGGACCAACACTCCAGCATTTGGGAGGAGGCAAAGACTTCCTCAACAAGACTCCTCAAGTGAAAGAATTAGTCAAAAATCAATGAGTGGAATGCCATTAAGCTAAAAAGCTTTTGCACAGCAAAGGAATTGGTCAAAATTGTCAAGAGACAACCTACAGAATGGGAGATAATCATGGCCTATGATTCTTCTGACAGGGGACTAATAGCCAAAATTTACAAAGTACTCAAAAACCTTAATATCAAATACACAAACAGTCCAATCAATAAATGGGCTAAATAGAAGCTTCTCAACAGAGGAAACTGACCAAGCCAATGAATACACAAGAAAGTGCTCTAAATCACTAGTAATCAGAGAAATGCAAATGAAAACTCCAGTCAGATTAGCAAAAATGAAGAATGATAACAGATTGTTGGAGGGGTCGTGGGGAGATAGGAACACTAGCACACTGTTGGTGGAACTGCAGACTGGTACAGCCCCTCTGGAAAGTAGTGTGGAGAATCCTCAAAAAATTAGGGATGGACCCACCATAGGATCCAGCAATCCCTCTTTTAGGTATTTTCCCAGAGGAGTTAGAATCCGCACTTTACAACGACACAGCAAAATCTACTTTCACAGCAGCTCAATTTACAATAGCTAAATTTTGGAATCAACCCAGATGCCCCTCACTGGATGAATGGATCATATATTGCTGGTAGAAAGATAAAATAGTACAACCCTCTAGAAGAGTTTAAAAAATTTTTTTTCTTTAAAAAAATTAAACATGCTATTAAATTATATGATCCGGCAGTTGCACTCTGGGATATTAACCCAATGAAATGAAGGCTTATGGTCACACAAAAACCTGTACCTGGATGTTATAACAACTTTATTCATTATTGTCCCAAACTGGAAACAACCCAGATGTCCTTCAGCTGCTAGATAACTAAACAAAATGTGATATATCCTTGCTGTGAAATACTACTCAGCTATAGAAAGGAACTATTTTTTTTTAAAGAAATACAGTATTTTCTGAATTCTGGATTTTTACTTTTTTTGTACCAGGGATTGAACATGGGGGTGGGAGGGGAATGGGGGTGCTTAACTATGGAGCCACCTCCCTAGACCTTTTTATTTTTTATTTTGAAACAGGGCCTGGCTAATTTAATGAGGCTGACCTTGAACTTGTGATCCTCCTACCTCAGCCTTCAGATTACAGGCGGGTACCACTGAGCCTGGCTGAGTGTTAGAAATTTCTAATGAACCTCTCATGCCAGCTTGTTGTGATAATTTCTTTTTTTTTTTTATTTTTATAGACATGGTCTTACAATTTGGAGGGGTTCATCGTCAAACAATCAAGAACAGCAGTGTAATGACAGAACAGGCCAATACTGGTGCCAGACCATGGTTTCCCCCCTTTGGGTTCCCCATGGTTCCATGTAGAAAGGAACTATTGATAAACACAAGCACTGCATAAACCTTCAGAGAATTATGCTGAATGAAAAACAATCGAAAGGTCACATGTTATACAACATTTTGAAATGATAAAATATAGAAATGGAAAATAAATAGTGCTTGCCAAGGGTTAAGAAGGGGCTGTAGTATGGGAAGTGGATGTGGCTACTAACGCACTCAGGGATCTCTTCGCTGGTGAAAGTGTTCTGTGTCTCGGCTGGCTGTGACATCACACAGTCATTGCAAGATGATGCCTCTAGAGGAAACTGGGTAAAGGGTGCATAGGATCTCTCTGAATTTTTTTTTTTTTTTCACTGCTGGACATGGAACCCAGGGCCTCAAACCTAGGCAAGGACCCTATCACTGAGCTACACTCCCAGCCCTGAATTATTTCATACAACTGAATGGGAAGCTATGATTATTTCCAAATAAAAAGTTTAGTTAAAAAAAAAAAAAGAATTGTTTTGAGAGAGAGTTAATTTTATTTTTACTCTTTTTTTTTTTTTCTTCCACTTAGTTGTGCATGAGGTTCTGGGGATTGAACCTGGCTGCTCACACACACGCTAGGAAAGCACTTACCACTGAGCTACCTCTCTAGCCCTTAAAAGAGAATTTTAAAGCTAAAAGAATTGTGAGTTTTGTACTTAAGTAGATGTAATCAGTTTTGTTTTGTTGTTTTAAATCACTTGCAGTGGGGCTGTGCTTGTAACTCAGTGGTAAAGTGCTTACCTAACACATGTGAGGCACTGGGTTCAATCCTCAGCACCATATAAAAATAAATAAATAAAATAAAGGTATTATGTCCATCTACAACCAAAAAAAATATTTTAAAAATTTTTTAAAAAATCACTTTCAGTAAAACATATCCCTTTGACCCTAGCTAACTGAGGCATCATTACTTGTAAACTTCAGGACTGATTAAGCACAGCTTCCTGTATTGTGGTTGGCAGTAGTCGGCCCTCCATATCCGCAACTTCTGTATCTGTGAATTCAACAAACTATGTGCTGAAAATATTTTTTAAAATTATGTCTGTACTGCATATATTATATATATACAAGCTTTTTTCTTGTGATGATTCCTTAAATAAATAACATGTATTTCCATAGCATTTAGATCATGTTATCAGTAATCTAGATGATTTAAAGAATACAGGAAGATGTAGGTTATATACAAATACTATGCCACGTTACATAAGGGACTTGAGCACCATGATCTTGGGATCTGAAGATGATTCTGAAACTAATCTCCCATGAACACGAAGGAACACCTATACTTAAATTAGGGTGAACTAACATTGTTTCTTAGGATTGAAAGGAAGTGTAGTGTTTCTCCTCCCACTTCCACTACTGTGATTCCTATTCCACTACTAGGATCCCTATGGATGCCCCCATGAATACTCCTGTTGCTGTCTGGCTGTGTGGTCACTTTCAACCATTTTTCTGCCTTCCTTAAAAAGCAATACCTAGGGAGCTGGAGCAATGGCTCAGTGGTTTCAGCGCTTGCCTTGCATGCGCAGGAACGTGGGTTCGTACCCAAGCAACATTTATACAACAAAGTATTGGAGCAACAAAAGCCAAATGAAAAAAATGAAATAAAATTGATTCTCCCTTTCTCCCTCTCTCTCCCTCCTTCCCTCCCTCTCTCTCTCTCTCTCCTCTCTGTGTCCCTCTCTTCTTAAAAAAAAAAGCAATACTTGGAGAAACTCCACCAGTACCCCACCTGGTATTCAAGAAACTAATTTCTCTGACAAGATACACATCAGGGTTGATTAGATCATTCCAATCAGTTACCATAAAACCCTGCTGCAGCTCTTCCCTACATGCAGAAGGTGATGAGTCTTGCAGAAGTCTGTTAGAATAAAGCTTGTAATTATATGTTACTGAGAGCACTATGAGTCAAATCATGGCCACTAAAATGTAACTGCGTATTCTTGAAATAGTTCAGCCGTGAGGTCTAGGGGCCGATTTATTTTTGGTTACTCCAATTTAAGCTCTTGTACTGTGACCCTGTAACTACCACCCATTTCAGAGTAGATGGGTGGCATGGTGAGGCCAAAGAACTTTGGACGAGGAATTCCCTGAAACTGTAGGTATGATGGGGCCACCTTTTCTTTTATTTAAGATCATAAAAGAAGTGCTACATTATGAGTAAGAACATCAGTAAGAGAATGGAATCAAGCAGTGTTTGTCAAACTTTTTCTTATCTACACCCACTAAAGAAATGCTGAAAAACATGTGTCCTTCACACATTTTTTTCTGTTGGCATCCGTATCTTCTAGTGATAGATTTGTAAGGGAAGATTTGCAGATTGTTAGTATGGGATGTTTGAAAATAAAGTTGTTACATCCTTCTCTTAAATGAACCCATTAGAATCTAAGTCCTATAGTAATTTGACACCATCATTCATTTTTAAAAATGAACAAGTAGTTCTTTGACAGTCAGAAATGTTAAATAATTCTCTTTCCTCCTTGAACTATACTTTCTACTTCCCCTAACGAATTGTATCAAAATGTCAGATATTTTTAGGCTTGGACATCTTTTATTGATTGCCCTGCCATATTTTCTGAAACAGAAATGCATATGTAAATTGATTTTACAATTTAAAAAAAAATAACCTGTGTCCATAAGGCTTTCAGTGTTAAAACATTTTTTGAGACTAAGCCATCATTACAATTATGAATAACAGGATAAATATATATTTTATCAAACATTAAACATGAAACAGCAAAATAATATTGGAAATTATTTTCTTGATGAGATGACTAAGGATGGACTTTTAAATGGGTGTATTTTTATGTATTTCTATATATAGATATATGTAATGATTTTAATATTACTCATTGCAAGAATGAGCAGAGTCCATACGATTCCTATTTCTCATTTTTATGAAGCTAAGCTCTGATAAACCTTATTCATATTATAAATAGATAGAACTGGAAGAATTTCTGTTATGATGATGTCTAGGATGGGCAAGAGGTAAGGAGAACGGAGACATAGCCCCAAAGAGTTTGTGGAATCAGAAGGGGACTCAGAATAGCTAAATCCCCTATGGGTATGAGTCCTGTGTGAAGCTCTCTGGACAGTCTTCCTTTGCCCAGGAACCTGAAATTTGCTTTTCAGCAGCACCCTGCTTGGCAACACCATTCAATTCTTTGACCTCCATCATGCTACATGACAGATGTCAATTAGAGCTCATCCTTCAAAAATTATTCCATGGGGGAAGCTGTGCATGTGTTGGGGCAGAGAATATATAGTAATTCTCTGTACTTTGTATTGTGCTGTGAACCCAAAACTGTTCTTAACAAATGAAGTGTGTTTTAGAAACAAAATTATTCCAATGATCTATCAATGGACCACTCAGTTGAGTTTTTCTCCCAGCTTTATGGAAAGCAATAAATGGTGAAATGATTTGTGTCTCAGTTATGAAAGCCTTTTACTTTCTCAACACAGAGATAATTCTAATTGTCCTTTATCTTGATCCTGGAGGTTTTTACCACCCAGGGCAAGGTCTGGCTTTCTTTTTTGAAAATAGAGGCCTAGTGTACAAGGGGAGGTGGGAGGGTGGAGACCCAGTGTAAAACCAGCCCTCATTCTATCTCTGGCAGATCTAGACCACTGATTCCCCTAAAACTGTACATTTTCTGGCTACCTACCATTGAAACACCATTGGTAGAAGATGACTTAAGAGGAACTACTTCAAATGCACAGAATTGTTATGTCATATTTTTAGTTATCTGCTGTTTATATGAAATTCATATTTCATTGGGTGTCTGGTATCTACTTGGCAAGCCTATTTTACCCCACATCGTTCTTTTTAAGAGGTAGGAGAAAAACTAAAACCTAAACAGGATAAAGAACTTAACCAGGCTGGAGCGGTGGCTTGGTGGTTATGGCGCTTGCCCAGCATGCGCGAGTACACGGGTTCAAACCCCAGCACTCATGTACACAACTAAGTGTCAGAGCAATGAAATCCATGTGAAAAACTCAATAAAAAGTAATCCTCTCTCACTGTCCTTTTCTCTTAAAAGAAAAAAAAAAAAAAGAACTTAACCAAGGGACTTTTCATTCTCCCTCTACCTAATTCTCAAATGAATTAGACTGTCCCTTTCTATCTCACCACCACCGCTACCTTTTTCCCATCCTTCTTTCCCAAACAAAAATGGAAACAGAAACAACAAAAACATGACATCATGAAAAAGAGGGAAGACTTCTGTAGAAACCAGCACAATCACAGGGTCTTAAGAGAAGCAGAGGGAACAAATGGGTGTATCGTAGACAAAGACTCTCTGGAAACAGCACGGTGGTGGAGCGCTTGCCCAGCATGCACAAGACCCTGGGTTCAATGAAGAATGAAATCCTGACATTGTAACAAAATGGATGGAACCGGGGCACAATATATTAAACAAAATAAGCCAGACACAGAAAGACAAGCACCACATGTTCTCTCTCGTATATGAAAGCTAAAAAAGATTGAGCTGAATGTAGAATAGTGATTAGATTGGGAAGGATGTGTGTGGAGAAAGGTGGTAGAGGGAAGCTGGATTTGATCAGTGCACCCTAAATGCATGTGTGGGGGTAGCACATTGAAATCTATTATTCTGTACAATAATACATGTTAAGAAAAAATAAGGGGCTGGAGCGGTGGCTTACTGGTTTCGGCGCTTGCCTGGCAAGCACGAGGACCCGGGTTCAAACCCCAGCACCACGTACACAACTGAGTGTTGGAGCAACTAAGGCCACGAGAAAAAACAAAATAAAGTTGTTTCTCTCTTTCTCTGTCTCTCTCACTGTCCCTCTCTCTTTAAAAAAAAAAAAAAAAAAAACAGCTATATTGGCCTCAGGTATAGCTCATTGGCAAAGAACTTGCCCAGCATGCATGAGGCCCTGAGTTCAATCTCCAACATTTCAAAACAATAATAGTTATTTTAAAAATACTAAATAAGTAAATAAAAAATAGACATTGTGGGGCCAGGGCATAGCTCAGTGGTAGAGTGTGTGCTTAGCATGCGTGAGGTCCTAGGTTTCATCTCCAGCCTGGTATGTGTGAGGACACGGGTTCCAACCCCAGCACCATGTACACAACAAAGTGTCAGAGCAATGAATGCCACATGGAAAACTAAATAAAATTGATTCTCTCTTTCTCACTGTCCCTCTCTCTCTCTCTCTTTAAACTAAAAATATGGAGGGGGAACAGAAGTTTCTTTAAGCAGAGAAACTAAATTTATACAAAATTTGTGAATATACTCCTTTACAGTCTACCCTATTACCCCACAGATACAAAAGTTTAAAATACTGTCCAAATCCAACTATATTTCTTACAACATTTGATGCTCTCCTGAGCTGTTTCTTAGGAAAGATACAGACTGAACCTTCCTTTTTTTCCTTCCTTCCCTTCAGTTCCTATTTACTACTGCTACCCTCTCTCACTCTCCTCTCATCTCCCAAGCACCAAAAATAATTTGAATTCCAAGCTTTTTTTTTGGCCTTCTTGTGGGTGTGGGAGGGACCTCCTTTGGGGATTGTTCTGGATCTAGTCGACTCCATCTGTAATTTGGCAAAATCCCTGTCTGCATCCTGTCCCCAACCTCACCACCTCTTTTCCTCAGTACCAGGCAAGTTCAGATTCCTCACCCCACCAACCTTTTCCATCCAGTTTTTAGGACAGCCAAAGTAACCAGAGCCTCCACTTACCCCACCCCTGGCTTTGGAAGAACAGGATTCTCTGCACAGAAGTAGGCAGTTCCGAAGCCACCTCCCTGACAGCTACAAAAGACAAGGTGACCGCACAAAAGAGGAAGGCAAGATGTGTGTGTTTGCTTGAGGAGACCCAAGCTAAGTTCCTGTTTCAAAGACTAGAGCTTAAAAAACTGGTTTAGTTCGGTGAGCAGTGTGTGCGCTTCCCCTCTCCCACTCACCCACGTGATTCCCCTGACTATCCTCTGGGGAACAGAAAATCTTCCTTTCTAAAAAATATCTGTAGACCTGCCCTCCCCCACCCACCCCAGAGTGTCCCATCCCCAGCTGGCTTCATGGTCATTCTTTAAGTCAGTGTCTTGAAACACTGGTACAATTTGTAACAACAAGAAGAGAGAGAAAGAGAGAGAGAGAGAGGAAACAGACAGCATATCTAAGAGTTTTCTGTGGTTTAGATGAAAGGGGTAATGCCCAAGGATGAAGAGGCAGTTTCATGCAGGATCCCCTGTGACAGACAGTCACAGTTTCTGCCTTCTTGCCTTCCTTCACTTCTACAGAGACTGGACAACTGAGCCCAGGGAGGAGGGTGTCCTCCTGTGAATGTCTGGGAAAAAAAAAAAGAGAAGATCTCACCTCCTTGGTTTTAAAATACTTGTACATTCCTCTATCTGGGCAGTTTTCTCGTATTAAAATGGATGCAGTAAAGCCTAACACACAATGTTATTGTGAGGAGTAAATAAAATCAGAGTGCCCAGTATAATGCCTGACACACAGTAGGTGCTAAATTACTGTATATTTACTATAAATAGCATTTATCACTCTAAACATCTTATTCATTTTATAGCCCCTCTACCTAGGATAGTACTTGGAATATAGTAGATATTCAATACATATCCATTTAATTAATTCATCAATTAATTAGTTCTTGATCCCACCCTTACCCTGGCCCCATTTTCATTTTTGGTCAAAAGTATACTCTTTGGGGCTGGAGAGGTGGCTCAGCGGTTTCGGCACTTGCCTGGCAAGCACGAGGACCCAGGTTCAAACCCTAGCACCACGTACACAACTGAGTGTTGGAGCAACTAAGGCCATGTGAAAAACTCAATAAAGTTGTTTCTCTCTTTCTCTGTCTCTCTCACTGTCCCTCTCTCTTTAAAAAAATAAAAAAGTATACTCTTTGCCTTCTCTCCTCTGTTCTTAGGACTAAGGTTCTAAAATTCAAACTCTGAACAAAAGTGGCCGGACTTGAATTAAATGAAGTGCCAATACTCTTCTTCCTAGAAATACCAGAGAGTATGGAATCTAGGGTTGTTGGTATTTCTGAGTCTGTTGCAGAAATGTGGTGTGTTCAAATTAAAGCCAGATTCCAGGGTGCTATTTATATTCAAAGCATTTAAAAAGCAATGAATGTCCTTTACATAGGGAAAAGGAAAGGCATTCTCAAAGATCAGTTAGAGAGAAGGGAAGATGAGACAGGGGAAAAGAAAGAGGAGAGAGAGAATGGGTGGAAGGAAGGAAGGAAGGGAAAAAAGAGAAGGAAGGAAGGAAGGAAAAGGAGAAAGGGAAAGAGGGGAGAAAACAGGAAAAACGAAATGACTGAAAGCTGGAAGGTGGACTTAAAAGGAGGCAGACAGAGATCCCAGTTAAATATGACCAATTGAACACATAATTTCTTCCCAGCTGCCTCTTAACCCTCCACTAAAGTGACAATAAATTGGAGGAAGGAACATAAGCATTCAAGGGCAAAGAGGATGTGAAAACATCAACTGCCAACAAAAATTTTAAAATTTAGAGAAACACAAAAGTGTGATAAATGAGTGGAGACTAATTCACTATACAGGTAAAACTGACCTGAAAGGGTTGGAGGGCAGGAGGAAACGGGTTGTTCTGCATCTCCAAGACCTAGACAGCCTATGGGATTAGATCACCAGGAACCTGTCAAGGGGTGAGTGGAGAGGGTGGTTTGGGTAGGGCTGAAAACAGGAAGACCGAAGGCTTGCGTGAGGAGGAAGATGACTGAGAAGTTAGATAGGAAAGGCTCAAGGCTGGGGTCCCTCGGTCCACTAAGGACAAAAACAGGATGATTTACTGACATTAGGGGTATGGAGTCATTGCAAACCTGGAAACTGAACAGCAACGCACTACCTCTCCCCCATCTGCCTTACCTAACTTAGCTGGAAGATCCTGAAAAAGGCATATACCTCCCCAATTCCCTAAGCGGGAGTGTGGAGGAGTGATCTCATGGGAAACTGTTAGTCCAAGAGAAAACCTGTACAGAAATGGTTCTGTGTTTCCCAGGGCCATAGATGCGGTGTGGCCCATCTGTCTTCAACCCCTCACATACACTCAACACTTTCAAATCAATTTTAGGCACCTCACTCATAAATGTCAACCAACCAACAGAATTATCAAATATTCCAGGGAATCCTCCAATGTAAAAGACACACCAAGACAAATGGGGTAAAAAGGAGAACCTAGAAGAAATAGAGATGATTCAGGCATAGAGAAAAATAAAACTACTTTCGTATTGAGGCAAGGTATTGCACTCACTGTAAACCAATGGTAATTGGGGGTTGGAGACATGGCTCAGCGGTAGAGCACATGCCTAGCATGCGCCAGCCAGGGTTCAGTTCCCAGCAGTGCAAAATCAGAAGCTGGAAAAATGGTTTTGAATATTTTCCCCATAAAGACATGGTAGATGTTTGAGAATATAAATGCATGTAACCTGAGCTA
>PVKS010026578.1:0-28482 GCA_004027875.1 Aplodontia rufa
CTGCATGAACAGAAGATTGCAGGACAGCTGATATTAATAAGTGCTGGTTCCAGGGATCTTCCTTCTACACAGTCATGTGCTCCTTTCCAAAGGCTCGAAAGACTCTGAAGATAGTGCTGAGCTTAGGATGCAGGTTTTGGTCATTCATTAATGTATTCACCCTCCACTCATCAGGATCGGAGTGGGAAATTGGGAACACAAAGATACCATGTCAGGTTCTCTCCCTGTTTCTAAGCAGTGATCCAGCAGACTCTAAGCAGGAATATCCCAATGGGGAGATAAATTCCCTTTAAGCTTTAATGAGATTTACAATGTCATTACAGAAATTTCAAAGATCCAGAACTAGAGAAACCAAGATTCATTAAATCAGACCCAAACTTTTGTTATTAAATAGCCTGTCTATCTGACCATTGTCTTGAAGTCAAATTTAGAAGATTGAATTCTTTCTGCTCATAGGATGAAATGTCTCCAAAAGTTACCTTGATCCCTACTAGAGGACTGAATGGTGGTCCTCCAAAACTTATGTCAGTGTCCTAACCTCTGGAATCTCTAAATGTGACTTTATTTAAAAAAAAATTCTTTGCAGAAGCAATTACATTATAATCTCCAGATGAAACCATTCTGAATTATCTGGGTAGGCCCTAAATCTCATGACAAGGGTCCTTAAAAGAGACAGAAAAGGCAGCCACCTGAAGACAGAGGCAGAGATTGGAGTGATGGGGCCATAAGCCAAGGAATGCCAGCATCCACCAGGAAGAAACACGGAAGCTTTCACCCCAGGGCATCAGGAAAGAGAGAGAGGACACTGACGTCTTGACTCTGCACTTCTGCTTTCCATACTGGGGAAGAATGCATTTATGCTGTTTTAAGCCACTAAGTTTGTTGTAAGTCTTGTTTTTTAAGAGAGATGAACAATGACACACACAAAGAGAGAATTAATTTTTATTGAGTTTTTCACATGGCTTTCTTTGCTCTGACGCTTAGTTGTGTACATGGGTGCTGGGGCTTGAACCCCTGTACTCTCGCATGCCAGGAAAGCGCCATAACTGCTGAGCCACCACTCCAGCCCCATGTTGGTAAGTTTTAACTGCTCTAGAAAACTAATATAGTCAGTCCTAAACTTATTTTTCTTTCCATTTGCATGTGCTGGACTAATTGGTCTACCATGTCTAATATTAAAGTAGTTGGAAATTGTGGTGAACCAAACTGCTCTTGGAAACACTTCTTTTCTATATTAAATGGCTGTTGCAGGGATCTGCTGATCCTCCTAACCTTTACAAACTCCCAGTCAGAATTTGTGAAGCCCTATGATAGTGGATGCATGTATAAGCTTAGATATAATCAATTACATAAAACAATATCAGCAAGCCAATAGCTGGTCACTGTTTCTGATTTTTCAGGTTCTGGAGGATAGGAACTTGGTCTGGAAGCACTGTCCAGGTGTCCCCCGTATTACAGGAAGGTCTTGCACCCAGAAAAGAAACTGCTCATTCTTGATTAAAGGAATGCTATCACCTACTTAAGTGCTTATTTCTGATCCTAGCTTGGGATTATTTGAGATCATTAAGGTCACATTTTATTAGAAGACTATCACAGGTGCACAAGAAAAGTCAGGTCATGCCAGTCCTGAGGCAGTACCTGGCAGATGGTGGTCCCTCCCATGAATGCTTTGGTAAACTAAAATTGATTACAGTTATATCCCAATCTTTTTTCTGGAAATTTTCCAGATACACACTTCATATACTCATCCTGTGCTGTCTGAAGGTGTTGTGTTATTTCTTTTGTAAATCAAGAGATATAGGACAAGTACAAAGTGCTACAGGGATTTAGAAGAGTGAAACTACGCTTGCTTGGGAGACTGAGTTTCCTGAATTCACAGGGCTCTTGGATTTTGTTCTGTGGTGCTGAATGGGCTCCACTTTGCAGTAAAGTGTCACTACCTCAGAGGTCCGTCCCTGAGGCGCGGGCGGGACAATTCACTGGATTATCCCCCAGGAGCCGAATCAGGAGATGAGTGCTGACGGCTGGAACCTGGGTCCCCCCTCTTCCGGGGACCTCTTCCCTCCTAGCCAGAGAAACGAGTCAACCACACGCAACTGATGGCAGCTCAGAATCCATTTATTACTAAGGCACATGGGTTTTTATAGAGGAGGAGGGGAGACAGCCAAGGAATCAATAATCCTTCTAAGGGAGTTGCCAGGGGTTATGCAGATTTCGAGTGCAGACAAAAGTTAGGAACATTCTGTGATCAATACATTCTGACCCACCCTATTTTACCTTTTGTATCAACAATTAGCAAGATTAACAAAGCATGACGTAGCAGCCCTTCCTGAAGGAACTTACACAAATAGTAACAAGATTGCTCCAGGACAGCTGATGAACTGGAGTGAAGGTCAGACCCCAACAGTAAAGATGTGTGCACAGCTTTTACATCTGGTCTTCTAGACTCCTGGAAGGTATGGACTGAGCCTCCAAATCTGCCTCCCCACCACCCACAGCATCCCCTAAAGTCCACTCCAAAGAGAAGGTGCTGAAACACTTTGTGCTCAAGAAAAGTTTTCAGGTTATTCTGATCTCATCTAGAGATGGCCCAATGGCTTTGGCTGCCAGTCGGACATGGTGAAGTCAATGCAGCATGTGACTATGGCCACATCATGGTACATTTTTCTTTTATAAACTTTCCGTTTCTGTCAGCATGATCATTGGAGGCTTTCCTTCTTGGTGGTTATGAACTAAGATGGAACTGCTTGACCTGCACTGCTGCTTGGAGCATTTGAGGTCACCCCCCAAGAACAGATCATAATGCCCTGAATTTGTCAGCCTGGCTCTAACCATAATTTATTTAAACTCAACCTCTTGTAGTTTATATCCCTCAACTGGTCCAATCTGTGGGGAACAGTCTTCTGAGCACTAGGCTGTTTTCAGTTTCTCAAGCAAGTGTGTTTAGCAATTAGATGCATCATTCTGTAAGCTTGAGTGCTTCCAATGTCAGAAACCACGGCTTTCCAGCTATGACTGGAATCCACTGCTTTCAGTGTTTAGGGGCAGCAGCATACTTTTTACATCTGTTTATTTTTATACTGGTGTTTTACTCCTGAATTTTGATGTAGTTTTGTCAAGTTCTGAAAAAACAAACTTGGAATTTCTTTTTCTTGCTCCCTCCCTTCTCTCTCTCTCTCTCTCTCTCTCTCTCCCTCTCTCTCTCCTCTCCTTCCTTTGGTCATTCTTAGATTTCATTTCATCATATTTTTATTGCAGGATTTGTGTGTATGTGTGTTTTCTTTCTTATTTTTCCTTAAGAGGTGCCATGCCTATCTTTGATCCTATAAAAACAGACATTTGGGTGTCAATATGGACTAGGACAGTATTTTGCAGAGAAGGAGCTAGCCTCTGGAGGGTGTGCGAAGCCCACACACCACACATGGGTTGGTGATTTCTTCCTGCTTCAAAGACTAATGGTGGTCAACTTACATATATATGCTTCATTTGATTGTTAACCTAGGTGTGCCAAGACTCCCAAAACACATGTGCACGTTGCACTTTGAAAGTAGGAAATGAGGACTGTCTGGCGAGACCATTAAGTTGTGTCACAGAAGGTTGATCCACATACACAAAGGCAAGCACAAAGTTACTTGGACCCAAATCTTGGCATCTCGGCTTCAAAATGGCCTTGGCTCCCAGAGGGAGATGGAAGTGCACAGCCTCAGGAATCATGCAATTTGTACAGGCTGGCTGTGATCAACTTAAAACAAGTTGAGGGGAAAAAACATGAGAAATCAACCTTTAAAATTCTGAATGCTTAATAAATATCAAATAAAAGAAGGATTGGAAATATGAACATTACTTTTTTCCAGTTTCATTAAGATATAACTAACAGCTGAGCATGATGGCACTCGCATATAATCCCAGTGGCTCAGGAGGCTGGGGCAGGAGGATCACAAGTTCAAAGCAAGCCTCAGCAATGGTCTCAAAATGAAATATAAAAAGGTCTGGGGATGTGGCTCAGTGGTAAAATGTTTCTGGGTTCAATCCCCAGTATCAAAAAAAGAAAAAGAAAAGAAAGATGTAACTAGCAAATAAAAACTGTATATATTCAAGATGTACAATGTCATGATTTGATAGACACAGATATGGAATACTAATTACCATTATCAAGCTAATGAATGCATCCATCAACATACCTAGTACTGTTGTGTGTGCATGTGTGAAAAGGACAATTTAGATTTTTTTTTTTACCAATTTTCAAATAAATAATAGAGTGTTGACTATAGCCACCATATAGTATATTGGATCCTCAGAACTGATTAATTTCATAACTGAAAATTTGTGCTCTTTCCATTTCCCCCACCTCAGCCCTTGGAAACCAATGTTCTACTCTCTGCTTCTATGAGTCCAACGTTTAACATACTACATTTGCGAGAGCATGAGGCATTTGTCTTTCTGGGCCTGCTTATTTCACTTAGCGTAATGTCCTCCAGCTTTATCCATGTTATAGTGAATGACAGGACCTCCTTTATATGGCTGAGTAATTCCCTTGTACATACATACATTTCTTCATCCATTCATCCATCAATGAACACATGTCACTTAAATGCTCCACTGAAAATATTCACCAACATCTCTTTATTTTTAGATGAGTTGACAAATGTGCATTTAAAGCAGGCATAAGAGACGCTTTTTAAGCTACACTTTAGAATTTAAAAATTTGCACCATACAAATACAACCCTGATGTGACCAAGAATCAGCATTTTATTTTAGCTGCTAAAGAGAAACCTAAATCCAAACCTTATTTGAGTAAT
This sequence comes from Aplodontia rufa, assembly GCA_004027875.1. Classification (NCBI taxonomy): domain Eukaryota; kingdom Metazoa; phylum Chordata; class Mammalia; order Rodentia; family Aplodontiidae; genus Aplodontia; species Aplodontia rufa. The sequence continues at coordinate 4,801 of PVKS010026578.1, forward strand.
GTGCATTTTATTAAAGACTAAAAAAACTTAAACTGATTTACCACTACTTCTCCACAAAAGTCAATACCCCAAGATTTTCCATCCCCTTTCTCTCCTTAGCCCATTAAAATGGTGCCTTCCCCACAAGTCTATTCCATGACCACCCAGGGAGAGACCCATGAATTTAAGACCCTTTCAGCCGGACAGTGGTTCTCAAGGGGGACTGCCAGTGGTACTCTGTTAAGGAACTGTGTTTTGTTGAGGAAGATAAATAAGCTTCAACCTAGCACAGAATATGGACATGGAGCAGATGTAAAGACTCCACAATGAGAGGATGGGAGGATGGGAGAGTGCGAGGCTGAGCTTTCAGGCAAGTTTTGGGAGCTGGGCATGACTCATCCAGAATCCAGTCTTAGTTTGCAATTTGCACACATTACTAGACTGTTTGCCAGCTGGAAGATCCTCACCCACCTCTCCTGGGCACCTCTCACAGATGCAGCCATGTCTGAACCTATGTCTGGAACCTCCCCAGGTAAGTCCACAGTGGCATAGCTCTCTTTATGGTGACAGATCCTCCCTTATAGTTGCTTCAACCCCAACTATGACTTCTTCTTAAGCCCAGAAGAGCCTTAACTTCTCCTTGTTTTTCCCTGATACAGTGAAAATTTTTGATAGACCAAGGAAGACTTAACGGTGAGCTAAATTTTAGCTGTGTCCACGGACTGGCATGGTCTCCAGTGGGAGCCTCTGTCTTTCTCCTCTTTTTAATCAAGGTGACAGTAACCCCCGAAGTGATAGGTCCAATAATGCTACTGGGAAATGGGCAGTTTGGTCTCCTCTGGGGAGTCTGACCCCTGCTGTGGAGCTCAGGAAAATGACAGTGATGTCAGATTTGAATTCACTTTGAGGGGTGTAGCCAGAAGGGTGCCCAGAGTGGATGTGGCCAGTCTCCCTTACAAACAGGTTCTGATCACATGTGGGCATAGCAAAAGCTGAGAATTTTGAAGTAGAACTGGTGTGAACTGGGGACCTTCTGTACTGCTGAAGCTAATTGTTTGCAAAGCCCAGGCATTTCTACTCAAGCCCATTCATTTTATGAAATTTTGAGGCTCAATTCAGCTTTCCGATCATTAGGAGTAGGGTCTCCTATGAACAGCTTATAATAAAATAACCATATTCTTCAGAAGCAAAATAATAAAATGGGCATTATTTTTATTTCCCAAAGCCCCCAGCAGTTATTTAAAAAATCTTTTATTTGCATGGCAGAATGGTGAGTCCGCTAATAATGAAAGAAAGACTTCTTCAAGTTCAGAAGTGACCTATGCTCAGAACAGCTACCTGACAGCCAAGGTGGCTCCCAAGTCCAGATAAAAGTCTAAGCATTTCTTTTCTCTATGGGAAGCTCAGGAAAGAGTCTTGCTCCCTAAATTTGCATAACACCTTTTAACTGAGAGTAGTGGTCCAACCATGGGTGATCTGCACCCTGTCTTATGAGAGCAACGCTTTCTAAAATGCTCTGCAAACAAGCCTTTGCTTTCTTATTCTTTAATATTTTTTAAACATTTAGCCCACATATTATGTGGCTAGAGCTATTGGCTGTCTGGGGAAACTGATGACCTCCAGAACAGACTCTGCTAGTCCCCATCTTTCTCTCGTTCCACTCACCAGCCCTCTTGCCCATTCCTGACATTTTGGGTCGGCCAAGGTTCAGATGTCTTTCCCCCAGTGCAGCTGTTCTATCTCTTGAAAACACCTTCCGTTTCTGATGCGTCACCATTTCCTGTACAGATAGCACAACCTTACCTCTCTGCTGTCTCCATGATGGACATTTCAAGCTGAGGGTGATAGTCTAAGATAAGGGTGTTAAAAATAGTTCCCCACACATTCTCCCTCATCGGTATCTCACAGAAAGGGCTGATGGTTTCAGAGAAATTAGTTCCAACAACTATAATGAGCTCTTTTTTCCCAACCACTGCGTCTTTTCTGAGGACTTTGCATTACTTACTTTCAACATCATCCAATGATATTCAAAGATCTATTTCACATAGCCATTGCTTCAAACTCTCACTCCAGAGATTTTAATGAGCCAAAGATAGAAATTCATACTGTGTGAGGATTCCTAAATCCAGATCTTCTCTATTATTCCAATCTCTAGTTCTCTACAACCAACAATGGGCAGGATCCATCTTCCAGAAATCCAAAAAACGGAGTTTGAGGGGCACTCTAGAACCTTCTGCACCTGGTCCTGCCTCCACACTGTTGATCGCTCGCTAGTGCACGTTCCACTGGTGAGAAAGCACAGGTGAGGGCTGCCAGCGCAATGTGGGGGGGCACACCCCCAACCAGAAAGGCAGATGTGTTTCTCTTCTTGCAGATGTCCCTTATAATTTTATAGATGAACACCCTGGTGCCCTTCTCCCTAAACTTTGGAAAGATGAGGAAACAGCTTCTCTCCAAAAACTCTGCATAAAGATACTGAAATCATTACCCTTTAATAACTCACCTTCTCTGCTCACCCATCTACCACTTTCTATTTTTATATCTTTGATTTCATATGGGTGTTTGCTTTCCATTTACTGTGATTAAGTATCTTAATCTTTATGGATTCTCAATTTTGTTTCACCAAGACCTTTACCACTTCCAAATTATAAAGTAATATTCTTACATTTTCTCCCTAACTTAAGTTTCTTGACCTTAAATTTAGACACTAAATTCAAGTAGAATTTATTTTTATGTGTGGTGTAAGATAGGGATTAAATCATATTTTCTCCAACAACATGTTCTCATAAAATTCTGACTTAGAAGAATTACAATTGCCACTGAAATTGATTTGCTAATTTTTGCATTTTTAACACTGTATAGCATCTTTGTATCAGCTAAGAGGTGCTAATGGTGACAGAGATATTGAGGTAATTGGAGGATGAGTGACTTTTGAAAGAAAGCAATGTGAAAAATCATATTTCTCAGAACATTAGTCAATACTTTGGTGTTCCAATGGCATCTTTCTACTTGATGTAATTTTCTAAATTCAGCCTTGGGTGATGAGCAAATGAAATTTGCAAAGTAAAAAGTGCTACTACTAACTCCATGCAGCTCCACACTCATTCAGTTTCTTTGAGTGAAAATCAGGGCAGAGTTGTAAAATGTCCCCAATATCTTGAGCAGAGAAGTCAGGCATGTTGCACCATATGCTCATAAGACTTTAAAGTCCCTCTTCTCCAGTGACTTCCCCTTATACTTCCCAGGAGGGAGTATAAGGGCTTCTTAACCTCAGGCAAAAAATACATCTATCTATATGATAGAAACACATTTTGGCAGAAAGTAAAACTAGTGTATTCTTTGTCAAAGAAATTATGTTAGCATTCAGCTACTGCATAATAAATAATTATCATTTCAAAGGACTCACTTTCTGTAAAAGCTTTTTCTAGATATGAAGACAAAACACTTATTTCTAAAACATTAAAAGACTGCACAAGAAGATCAATGCTGGGACAGTGATGGATTGCTAGAGGCAGGGATTACAAAGAGCAGCTTCATCGGACAAGGGGACAGCCTAGGCTCTGAAGGATGCAGAGCAGAGGGAGGAGAGGATCTCTGAGGAGGGGACAGCAGGAACAAAGCAAGCCGCTCAGAATTCCCTGCTGCCATTGTTTCATTTTATTTTATTTTGCAAAAGTCAAATGTGAGGTTAAAATACCATGTTTTGCTATTGCATTATTTTGTTGGGAAAACGTGCTTGAAAAAGCTTGATTTATTTTTTTATTCTAAGAATACTAATATCTCTGAAGATTTCCTTTTTATCTCCATAACTTTGCTCTAAAGAGAATTTGTTCTCCCAACAGAGGCTCTCTAATTTGGTTATCAGTATAATTGATTTTCATATGCTCTATTTTTAACACTTTATACAGCTTTACAGAGAATGAAAATTGTTTTGAAAGCACACAAAATATAATCTAAAAGACATTCTTAGAAATCTAAACTATTTATGGACCATTGAAAGAATCGATCATCTCTGAACATACCATTTGACAGACAAGGCTACTGAGCATCAGGTATTAGGAAAAGCAGCTTAAACAGAAAGCACTGAAGTTGAAACATAGAGATGGATTTTCCTGAGAGGGAATGGTAGAGCCAGCAGTCAATAAAAAGACTCCATGTTTATTCACCAGGCACAATAATGCTGTGAATGGGTACCAGAGTTTTCTCATACCTCCATAAGCAAAGTTCCTTTAGGTTTTGAATTGCATGCGTTCTTTGCTCTCAGTATCTAAGCGATGCTCTACCTTGGTCAGGCATCCTTTTCTCCCTGTCAGGGCTCCTGGCAACTCTCTGAACCCTTTGCCACATTCTGGCTTTTATACCCTCCTCTCCTCCCCACTCCCGGCCCGGCTGCTCCCCACCTCCTCTTTTTCTCCTCCAACACCCTCTGCCCGCATGCCAATTCTAATTCTTGGAAACACTTTACAATTAATGTACAACAGCTTTCCCCACCCCCAGCTCCCTTTAGAGTCTCTTGGGAAGAAAGTGCTCTGGAAAGCATTGCGGGCCAACAGTGTGGCACCGTGCCCCCGCCCTCTGTTTTGTACTGCCATTAGGCTGAGCTGATCAGGGAGGCATGAATAATTCTTTCCCTCGGGTGCCCTAGGAACACTTAAGGTGGCCTGTAATTCATGCAAAATCACCATGGGAGAATTCTCTCTCCTGAGCTGTTTTGTCCTGTACCCCTGGGGACATGTCAGTTCCAAGAATGGTCCTGTGCCTCACAATTCCACTGTCCGTTCCCCCTTTGGAAATACCTGCTTTATTGACTTTACTAAACCCAGCAGTCTCTCTCTGTGTTCCCCCTCCAGTAACATATCCAGGCACAAAGGTTAATGGTAGGAGCTTTAGCTGATGTCGCAGGACTATTGCCTGAGATGTATGCAAAGCAAACGGTTCCCGGTTCCCGGGTGTTAGTGACATGACCGCTGGCCTGAGCCTTTCTTTCAAGATTTAAATCTTTTGTGAGGTTTGGCCTGCTGAGCTTGGGCTTTTAAATTCTCCCCTCAAATTGAATCTCCCCAATGTTGGCTATTATCACAGTATTGCTTACCCTTTTCAGGAAGGTTCCAGGGAAAATAAAATGTATGGAAGAAATCCTCAGTGTCTCAATTAAAGTGCAGACCGTTCACACTTTTCTTATTCAGAATGAGTGCCTAGAAAAATCAAAAATAGTTGCTCTAGTTCATACTGCAGAAAGCTTTCCGTTTCAGTTATCCAAAAATACATTGTGATCTTGCGGTATTTTTTTTTCCCTTTCTTTAAGCCTGAAAAATGTTTCATAAATGAATTCCAAATTGCTAAATGATGAATGAAGTGTTCCTGTGCTCTGTTCAACCAGTCTCCCCTCCTGGACAGATATCCGTCACTCTGAACAAAGGCCCCAGTCATGGGGGAAGAGGGAAAAGTTAGGGTAGTTATGCTTTCCAAAGGCCTACAGCCTCTTCCTTACTGAGATTGGTCCACTGTCTTAGGTTTTTCTTTCTTTTGGTTGTTGTTATAACAGGATTCTTCAGACTGAGTAATTTATAAATGTTAGAGGTTTCTTTGGCCCATGGTTCTGGTGGCTTGAGTCTTGCTGCACCACCCCAGGGCAGAAGGACCACATAGTAAGACAGAGCAAGCCTGCTTGCTCAAGTCATTCTGCCTTTTACAGTGACACTAATGATACCATGGGGGTCCCACTTCCACCCCCTTGTCCAATCCTAATAACCTTCCAAAGACTCCACATCCAAATCCATCTACATGTGAGTTTGCAGATTAAGTTTCCAACACAGGGATTTTGGGGGATACAACCAAATCATAGCAGTCCACCTTCCTTCAGAGGCCCTTGTCCCTCTGAAACACAGAACCTCTAGTTATCAGTCATGCTCTATGCTCTTTTGTCATTGCTGTCTACTGACTCCCAGGCCAACATCGTATTTGTACATTGATTACTTTAACACCTGATCCACCACCCTTCTCCCTACCTGTTATATGGTTTAAATGTGAGGTGCCCTCAAAGAACTTATGTGCGAGAAAATGCAAGAATTTCAGAGGCAAAATGATTAGATTATGAGAGGTGGAACCTGATCGGTGGATTAATCCACTCACTAATGTGGATTAGCTGAGTGGCAACTACAGGCAGGTAGGGTGTGGCTGGAGAAAGTAGGTCACAGGTCATTCATGATTTGTCCCTGGTGAGTGGAGCTCTCTGCTTCCTGGTTGCCATGTCCTGAGCTACCGTCCTTCACCATGCTCTTCCCCAATGATGTTGTCACCTCAGGCCCAGAGCCATGGAGTCAGCCAACCATGAATTGAACTTCTGAAACAGTGAGCCAAAACTTCCTCCTCTGTGCTGTTCTTAACAGGTCTTTTGGTGCAGCAGAGAAAAAGTTGTCTAAAACACTAGCACTGCTTCTTGTCCTGACCCGTGATGCCAGGTGGAAAGTACATCTAGAACCAGACGCTGCCTTGAATCCAGTACCCATTCAGCGCACATCCTACCACTTACATCCTGGAGCTGAGCATACCAAATGAAAAAATGCACCATAATCCTCAAATACGCATCTCACCTCTCATCTGAAAGACTAGATCCCTCCCTGGATCCTCTGTCACTCAGATTTCACCTTGCAGTTCTTTTAACAAACCTGCATTTGCCTGCCCCTTCCATCTCTTGTCTTCACCCCTAAACCCTCTTCCAATATGGCATACGCTTCTCTGCCAAGAGTTCCCACTGCTATAACCCAATGGCCCAATTCATAATAGCAGCAAATTCTGATTTGGGATCTCGCCATGGTAAAGCACTTTACATTGCAGTCTTTCCACCTTATCTGTACCTGAGAGAATATTCCTTGTCTCCCCAGACATCTCTCCTTCCCTCCTTCATAGAGGCTGTTTAAATGTTGATTTTTCTCAGGGGCCTAGCTTAAATTTCTTCCATGTTTTCTGTGGTGCTTATTTGATATGATCTTCTCTGATCTTAGCTTTTAGTTAATATATGTTCATATGTAGATTTCTATCAAATCTATATCCTTAGCCTCAAGTTTCAGACTCAACATACCAATAATTACCTTCTAGATATCTCCATCCCTTTTTACCACTCAGACCTTTCTCAACATGCTCAAAATGGAACTCATCACTTCCTAGAAATGCACCCAACCTCCTAAGGGCCTGAATGGGTCAGTGGTCACAGCCCGTGACAAAGCTAAAGGAATGGGATCATTTTCACTTCTCCCTCTTCTTCAACCCTTGCCTCCAAAACACCTTTACTCATATTTCTCTCATATGACTGCCTTGCTCACAGGAAGTGCTCAATAAAATTTAAAGATATTAAAAATAAATTTCCAAACTAGAATTGGTAATGGAAACAAGATTAATTTAATTACCTAAACCTGAATGTGTAGCATGATTACTAGTTCATTTGAGCATACATCTGCCTATGATAAACAGCAAGCAATATAGATGACACTGTGTTAGTTAGCTTTTCCTTGCTGTGACCAAAATACCTGACAAGAGCAACTTAGAGAAGGAAAAGTTTATTTGGGCTCACAGTTTCAGAGGTTCCAGTTCATGCTCAGACTGAGTCTGCTGGGTGAGGCCCATGGTGAGGCAGGAAGCCATGGCAGAAAGTGGGGAAGGAAGCTGTTCACCTCCTGGCAGCCAGAAAGCAGAGAGAGAGGAAAGGGGGAAGGAGCCACTGAGAGAACCCCCTCTTCCGGGTCATGCTTCCAGTCACTCACCCTTTCCAGGTGTACCCCACCTGACTGCAGCTACCACCCAGCTGATCCACTCAAACTAGGAGGGACGGATTAGACCACAGCTCTTCCAATCCAATCCATTTCACCTTTAAATATCCCCGCATTAACATAGAAGCTTTTGGGGGACACTTCATATCCGAATCATAACAAATACAAATATTCCTTAAATCTTTCCTCTTTGGGGAAGTAGTGAAACATTAAGAGGATTGCTTTCTTCTAGTTTGTGCTTTCTATAAAAATGCCTCTTTCGTTTTATTGTCTGGAAGGGTCTTCAGATTATCTGTGCTGTGTTGCGTTCGTTTTATTCTTCTCCCTCTCATCTATAAAGTCTCTGCCAGTTTGTGGTGGTGGCAAAAGGGGGATTTTTTTAATCTTGCATGTTATTTTTTCCCCTGGAAAACTTTAATGCTGAGTATGATTGTGAGTTTTACAAGGCTTATTCAGGAAGAAGAAATTGTGTATTCAGGATTCAAAGGACAGGGAAGGAGAATTGCCAAAGGAACCATCAACCAGGTGCTATAGCTTTCTCCATCAACAGGGAGAAATTCTGGGGAAAATTAGTGAAAGAGGAGAAGGCATATTTTATCAGGAACTTAAGGTGGATAAGACAATGAAAGTAAACAGATAAGAACTGAACAATTTAAAGATGAGCGGAGCTGTTGGACACGTCGATAGCTAACGATTCATAAAGACGTTAAAACTTCCCTCAAGGATACAGGGAAAGAAGCTGTGTCCATCGAGGGCCTAAGACAGGATTCCGTAGCGAATCAGGTTGCGCTGGTCACTGAATTGCCAGTGTGGACATAATACTACGTGAGTGGGGAGAAGAAGACGTTCCTCAAAGATACCTCAACCGCATTTGGATTTTGACAAGGTGGTGGCATAGTGACAAATTCAAATCTGTATTTTCATACAGCGTTCCTCTACAGAGACTGGCAAATTCCAAGCCTCAAATAAGTTTTCCAACACATGGGGCTTATTAGAGGCCCTCCACTTCCCTTGGCGGGGAGGCAAGTGGGATGTAAATACTGTGGTGAGCTGCTCTTCCTAATGTGTGCTAAGTGGGCTTCACCCACGTATTGGAATGACATTTGCCACCGCCAGACCAGACTGCAGAGGTTCAGACTCATGGCATGCCGGGAAGATGAAAAGAGTGGGACTGTTATGTGTTGGGGAAAGGTGGACAAAACCCGTCCACTCCAGCTGATGAGCTGTGGATGTGCCTCAAATTGAGGAGTCTTAAAGAACCTCTGATCTCAGGTAGGATATTTACCTATACGTTATTTTCAATAGCTGTGAACATAAAGCACCTGGAAATACGTCAGATAGGTTGCATAGTGACCCTGTGCTAAAACCCTGCTGCTTTCTGCATCTGCTTAGGGACCCAAAATGTGCTCCACACAGACTACAGTGAAACCCCTTCCTCTGGGATCTTGCCAGGCATAAGAGCTTCTTCAGAGAACTCAAAGCTTCCAGGGAATAAGAATGGATCAAGATGGTGACTTTACAAGGCTCCATGAAATAAAATGTCCCCACCCCATCTCTTTGCTCCGGTAAGAGTTGTTTTCCTTTGTGGACTTAGATGGCGGTTCTGACACCTGTCCACAGGGCAGCTGGGAGCTGATGCTCTGACGCTCCTGCTGACAAGGAAGAAGATAGATTACCCTGCAGTTGCTCTTCTATCTGTGAAAAATATTTGTATAAAAATAATGGTGTGATGAGATTCAAAGACTTCCTCCCCATTTGAACATGCCACATGCCATTAGGCAAAGAGCATTTCACAGGACCCCTTAGAGGAAAGGAAAAAATTTTAATGCTTTCTGTGTGGAAAGAGAAATAAATTTAGGGTTAGAAAACCTGGTTCAAATTTGATTCTGAGTTACTGGCTTTGCAACCTTATGCTAAGTACCTCAGTCTCCTCTCCCAGTCCAATGGGATGAGCGCACAGAGTCACCATTTTGGTCCCTCTCCCATTGAGTTTTGAGAATCTTAAGCATTATTCACAGCACCAAGAAAGTGATCTTCCTTCTTTTTTGTAATGTAGCATAAAGGCATATTTAGGCAGACCCAAAGGGATGCTCCCTCTGTTTCATTATGGACCAAATGTTTGTGTCTTCTACAAATTCTTTTTTTTTTTTTTAGAGAGAGTGGGACAGTGAGAGACAGAGAGAGAAAGAGAGAATCAATTTTTTTAAGAAATTTATTTGTTGAACAATCAAACATGCTTCTAACGAAAAAATATAATATATATATATAATCTGAATATTAGACTTACCCCCCCAAAAGCTCCCCCAATTATCCACCCTTATTCTTCCCCCTCCCTCCTTCCCAATACATCTCTACAAATGCCTTAGGTTGTATGTCCTTATGACTTTTCCGGATTTAAAATAATTTTATTTAGTTTTTCATGTGCCTTTCTTTGCCCTGACACTTTACCGTGTACGTGATGCTAGGGTTCGAACCCTTGTCCTCAAGCATGCCAGGCAAACACAGTAATTTGTGAGCCACCACTCCAGCCTCCACTCCTCTCCATCACTCTTTCTCTTTCTCTGTCCCCACCATATGAAGACACAGTAAGAAGTGACAATCTGCAACCCACAGCAAAAGCCTTCATCAGACACATCCTTCTGGCACTTTAATCTTGAACTTCCGGTCTCCAGAACTATAAAAAAGTAGAATTCTGCTGTGTAAGTCACCCAGTCTATGGTATTCTGTTATGACAGCCTGAATAGATTAATACATATATGAAAATACTTATATTTTTAGAAACTATTAGCACTCAATCCCTGTCCTTATAACCTTGATTCTGAAGATTAGAACCAGGGTATGAATGGATGCATGCCAATGCTATATGACTAACATTTTGGATTCCATTCTTTTGGGCAAATACTTAACAATAAAGCTTTTCTATGCTTCTCAGAAGCTGTAAACCATTTAAAAATGAGCTCAAAGATCAATTGCTTTTCAATAAAGATGCCAAGATCTTTCAATGCAGAAAGCATAGTGTTTTCAGCAAACTTTTTAGGTAAAACTGGATATCCAAATGCAAAAGAATTAATATGAGTCACTCTTTACCTCTGTACCTAAAAAAATCTACTCAAAATAGATCAAAAGCCTAAACTTTAGAGTTAAAACACTGAAACACCTAGACTAAAACATACGGGAAAATCTTTATGACATTGGATTAGGCAATGGTTTCTTGGATAGGATACCAAAAATAACCAATTAAAAACTTTGGTAAATCAAAGACTGAAAAGTTAGCTGGCAGAATGAGAGATATTTGCAAACCAAATATCTGATAAAGCACTAATATTTGGAACTCTTACCAGAGTGTCTATATACACACATACACAACAAAAAATAAAATGAAAAAACCAACTCTATTCCAAAAGGTGCAAAGGAGTTGAATAGACACTTTATAAAGAAGATATTCAAATGGCCATTAATTACATGAAAGTTATATCATTCATCATTAGGAAACTGCAAACCAAAGCCACAATGAGATATTACTTCATATCCATCAGGACGGCTATAATAAAATAAATTATTGGACAATTATAACTATTGTCAAACGTGTTGAAGCTGGAAACTTGTGCACTGTTGGTGAGAATGTAAAACTACTGCAGAAAATAATTTGTGAGTTATTCAGGAAGTTAAATGTAAAATTATCATATGACTTTTCTTTCACAAAAGATTTGAAAGTAGGGACTCAAGTAGATGTGATATGCAGCAATGTTCATAGTAGTGTTATTCGCAGTTGCAAAAAAAGTGAAAAAAATCTAAAGGTGCTTCAATAGATGAATAAACAGAATGTGATATATACGTACAATTTAATATTATTCCGCCATAAATAATGAATTCTGATGAAGACCACAGCATGGAGGATTCTTCAAAACATTTTGATAAATGAAATAAATCAGATTCGGAAAACAACTATTGATTTCATTTACTTGAGCTATCAAGAAGAAATGAATTTGTAGACTCAGAAAGGAGAATAGAAGCTACCAGAGGCTTGGGAAGGCAGGAATGGAAAATCATAAATTAATGGGCACAGATTTTCTGCTTGGAATAATGAAAAATTTCTGGAAATAAATAGTGTCTATAGTTGTATAACACTGCAAATGTACTTAATGCCACTGACTTGTACACTGAAGATGGTAAATGCCATATTTTGTATACTTCACAATAATTTTTAAATGCCCTTCTGAATCTACACCATTCTATGTCCCTTCTAAGCACATCTAACACTAGGAGCCCAATAACGGCCTCCTAAATCATATTCAAATTTTCCTTCTGTCTTCACAACATCAAATTTCCACCCAACAGCCACAGTGAGATTCTTTTTTTATGAGAGAGAGAGAAAGAGAGAAGGAGAGAGAGAGAAAATTAATTTTATTTATTCATCTGGTTTTGGTTTCTGACAGTTGTGTATGTGGTGCTGGGGTTTGAACCCGGGTCCCTGCACATGCCATGCAATCTCTCAAACTGCTGAGTCACCACTGCTGCACCCACAGTGAGTTTTTTAAGCAGACTTTCCTTTTTAGCACAATTGTATTTTGACAGGAAAGTGGAACAGAAGGTTCAGAGATTTCCCATCTGTCTCCTGCACCTCCCACACCACAGCCTACCTTGCTACGACTGTCTTCTGCGGAACAGTGTATTTCATAAACTGAGGGACCCACATTGACACATCATCACCACCCTGAGTCCACGGTTCTCACGGGGGTTGCTCTTGCTCTTCCATATTCTGTTGGTTTGGACAACTGCATAACCATCACTGTGTCCCACACAGTAGTTCTGCTGCCTTCAACATTTCCTGTGCTTCTCCTACTCATCCTCCCTTCCCTGCTAACTCCTGACAGTCACTGATATTTTTACTGTCTTAGTAGTTTTGTCCTTTCCCAAGTGTCATACTGTTGGAATTACACAGATATAGCCTTTCCATTCTGGGTTCATTCTCTTAGTAAGAGACATTTACATTTATTACATATCTTTTTATGGCTTTGCAGTTTGTTTCTTTTTACCACTGAATGGATGGATGAAGCACAGTTTTTATTTACATACTGAAGTACTTCTTGGTTGCTTCCAAGTTCGGCCCATTATGATTAAGTCTTCTATGAGCATCTGTTCATAGGCCTTTGTGTGAACATAAGTTTTCAGTTCTCTTGGATAAGTACCAAGGAGCAAGTGGGTGATGGTTGACCTTGGCTGTTGACTTAACTGGATTGACAGACACCAAGAACATTAGTAAAGCACAATTATGGGTGTGTCTGTGAGGGTGTTTCCAGAGAAGATTTGTGTGTGGGTCAGTCATCTGAAGAGGCAAGACCTAGCCTGGATGTGGCAACACCACCCAGCAAGCTGAGGTCCCAGATGGAATGAAAGACAAGTAGGAGGAAGCTCAGGTGTGTGCACCCTTGGTCCTTCCTAAGAAAGTACATTTTTTCATCTTGCTGTGGTTTATGGACATCAGACTCCAGATTCTTCATAAAGCGGAGTTGTCCCAGTGACTCAGCAGGCTCTTCCAAGACTCCAGCCTCAGACTGGGGATGTGTCATTGGTCCCTCTCACTGTGGGGCACCAGCTTCTTGGACTGAGTGGCTGGTGATTTCCACCTCTCCAGCTGAGAGACAGCCATTTTGGGACTACCCAGCTTCTGATCATGTACTCCAGTCTGTTGAATTCTCTTTTATAATTGTGGTGTGCACATAAATATATATTATGTTCCTCTGAAAAAATCTAATACATTTGAGAAGAGTATGTTTAGTTTTGTAAGAAACTGCCAAACTGTTCACCAACAATGAATGACAGTTCTTGTTGCTCCAAATCCTTGCCAGAGCTTGGTGTTGGCAGTGTTCTGGATCTTAGTCATTCTAATAGGCATTTAGTGGTATCTTCCTGGTTTAATTTGCATTTCCATAACATATAATGTGAATCTTTTCATATTATGTTTTTTTTAAGAGAGAAGGACAGTGAGAGAGAGAGAGAGAGAGAGGATCAATTTTATTTAGTTTTTCACATGGCTTTCACTGCTCCTAGACTTCATTGTGTACATGGTGCTGGGGTTTGAACTCACATACTTGCACATGCTGGGTAAGTGCCGTAACCACTGAGCCATCACTCCAGCCCTTTCTTTTCATATTCACTCCAGCCCTTTCTTTTCATATTCTTATTTGCCATTTGTATATTGTCTTTGGTGAAATCTGTTAAGGTCTTTGACCTTATTAAATCTGTTGCTTGTGTCTTACTGTTGTGTGTGTTAGTTCATTTTCCATTGGTATAACAAAATGCCTGCACCTAGATAATACATAAACAAAAGAGTTTTAATTAACTCACAGTTCCACAGGTCTAAGAGCATGGCACTGGCTTCTGTTCAGCTTTAGTGAGAGCTTCCTTGGCCACATCACAACATGGCAGATGACATGGTGGGCACATGTGACAAAAGGAGAGATCATATGACAAGACAAAAAGGCAGAGAAATTTGTGAATCAGATCATTTTTCTACAATAAGTAACTCCTATGGGAACTATAATCGGTCTGCATGGCCAGCATTAACACCTTCTGATGGCAGTGCCTCCAGTGACCCAATTACTTTCCACTAGGCCTCACTTCAGAGGTTCTATCACTTCCCACATACCACACTGGAGACCAATCTTCCAACGTATGAATCCTTGGAGAACAAACTACATCCAAACCGTATCATTGAGTTTTAAGAATTCTTTGTACAGGTAACAAAAGAACAATAGGTTCATGGGATTACATCAAACTGAAGTTTCTGCATTATCAATCAACAAAGTAAAAAGATGGGATATGAGAAAATATCTAAAAACTACACATCCTATAAGCAGCTACTGTCCAAAATACATAGGTAACTCATGCAACTCAATAGAAAGAAAACAAATCAAACCCAACCAAAAATGAGGAAAAGGTTTGAATAGAAATTTCCCCAAAAAAGTCATACAAATTTCTCACAAGATTACAATAAATGCTCATAGCTAAGCATTAGAAAAATGTAAATTAAAACCATAAGGAAAATCACCTCACACCTATTAGAATGGCTAATATCAAAAGGCAAAAAGAAATTTTTCAAAGAATGCTGAGAAAAGGGAACTCTTGCTTATTTTTGGTGGGAATGAAAATCACTACATCCATTATGGAAAATTACATGGAGTTTCCTCAAAAAATTAAAAATATAATTACCACATAATCCCGCCATCTTGCTTCTGGGTATATATCCAAAAGAAATTAAATTGGTATACTAAAGAGATAGCTACACTCACTAATTTACTGTAGCATTATTCATGATAGCCAAGATATGGAATTAACCAAGACATATCCATCAACAGGTGAGTGAATAAATAATACATGGTATATATACACAATGGAATATTGCCATAAAAAGAATGAGATTCTGCCATTTTTTATAACATGGATGAAATTGCAAGAAATTATGTTATGCAAAATAAGCCAGCCACAGAATGACAAATAAAGCATGTTCTCATTCATAAGTGGAATCAAAACAAAAAAATATGTTGATCTCATAGAAGTTGAGAATGGTGGTTACTGGGGCCTGGGATAGTTGGGAGGGGAAGAGAAGGGAGATATTGGTCAAAGGATACAGAATTTCAGCTAGATAGGAGGAATGACTTCAAGAGCTCCACTGTGTAACTTGGTATAGTTAACAACATACCAGATCCTTGAAAAATACTGAGTGGATATTAAGTATTCTCACCACAAAACTAATTATTATGTAAGGTACTGAATGTTACCTACTAGATATAGTCAATCCACAATATGTATGTGTATATGTGTATATGTGGTGTGTGTATGTGTGTTTCAAGCTATCTATCATATTGTACATGGTAAACATAAACAGTTTTGTCAATTTAAAGAGCATAAATTAAAAACATTAAAAGTTGAAATAGAATTTTAAAAAATAAACGTTTGTCTTCCTTCAGACTATAGATCCATGAGCAGGGCCTTTGTCTATTTTGTCCCCTGTTGCTTCTTTATAACAGATGTTCAATAAACGTATGCCAAATACACACTGTACTTTTACCTAAGGGTCACAGAGAGAGAGAGAGAGAGAGTCAGCTTTATTTATTTTTTCTTCTGGCCTTTGTTACTCTGACACTTAGTGAGGTGCTGGGGTTCTAACCTGGGTCCTCATGCAAGCCAGGAGGAGGGTACAATGGCTACACATTATTTTTTAAACTGAGCTAAAGCTCTCTCTATTCTGTAATTATATTTATAAGATGAAAGTTCCAAACTTTACCTTTTATGTTATAAATTGGAAGTAAGTGGATTTGGGAAGTGTTATATTTTTCTTATTTTCTTTGTTTTGATGAATTCTTAGCAATACCCAAGTACAGTACTTTATTCTTTAGGATTCCTAAGTACTAGGCAATGAAATTATGAAAAAACATAAACATTTGTAGTCTACACATAGAAAGCATCTGAAATTGCTACATGTATATTTTATCAAGATAAATTTCTTCTACACAAGTACTATTTGCATACACTTTTATGAAAGTTGCTAAAAACTATTCTTTTATTAAAAAAATAAACTAACTAATAAAGCCTTTCAACCCACTAAAATGTACAGCTCAGCAACCATTTATATAAATGCTATTAGGAAGTATTTAGTTCAGAATTAAAATCTTCCAATCCGGGAAGATAATGCATTTAATTTCTTCAGGAAAAAAAGTTTCAAATTTAAGATCTCAGGGAAAAAATTGGATTCCTTGCTAATGGAAGCAGGGCAAGAGGATTTGCTATGAAGCGAAAGATAAAAATCCCCTGAGTCCTACCTAGAAGAAACAACAAGCAAGCAGGAGGTGAGCAGTCCAAGGATGCACTAAATCATTCAACACTGTTGAGCTGCTGCTGTGTGGAGGTTATCAGGAGCGGCAGACCCAATAGTTCTATGGGATTCTCTGAACTTTGCACCCCAGCTGCTGTGCCTACCACGGAGGCAATAAGCAAGATGTCGTCCATGTTCTACCTGGAACTCGGAGTAGAGGTACAAGATTGTTGGCTAGACTGCCATCAGGAGGAACAACCAGAACTTCGAGCAGAACTGTAGGTCCAGTTGGGCTCCATGCTGCTGTCCCAAGGTGTCCTTGGATACTCACGTCTTGCTTGCTTTGCCTGACTTTCCTTTGAAGCTGTTATATCCCCAAGCCTCTCTATTATACCCTCTGGAGCTTCCATTCCTCAGCCTGGTCTTAAGAAACACCCATCTAACCAAAAACTGTGGTACATATACGCGGTGGAGTTCTACTCAGCAATTAGAAACAATGAAATTGAAATCTTTGAGGGTAAAGGGATGGTAATGGAAGAAATCATGTTGAGCAAAGTTAGCCAAACCCAGAGATTCAAGGGTCAAATGTCTTCACTCATTTGTGAAGGCTGGAGCTAAAACCAGGCCTGTGTGAAAGGTAGCCAATCTCATGTATTAGACCCAGCAAAAGTGTAGTAACCCATAATCTAGGGCAATCTTAGATTCACGCAGAGGGTCGGAGAGGGGATAGAGTAGGTGAGAGATGGGAGAGGGAGGGAGAATAGGGAGGTATCTAGGGGGTAAATCTGATTTAAGAATATGTACATATCATATTGTTACTTTGGATGCATTTTTGATAGTACAATAACTAAATTTCTTAATAAAAAGAAAGAAAGAAACATCCATCTACACCAGCCTGTCCTGTGGCCTACCCAAGAACCTGCATCTACTACTTCCTATGAATCTCAGAATGTGTAGGTAGTGGCAGGTAGATTTCTTAGTCCTTATGCTGCTTTGGTTCTATTTCATTCTCATTTAAAAGCATCGCTGGGCTCAGAACAGCCAGGTCCAATGATCCTAGCAGTTTGTCTTACAGTACATGCTAACCTCCTGTGTGCCCACTTTTGGTTGAGGTCCTTGGCAGCTGGCACAACTCCTTCCTTTCATTGCCAAGGATCACTAATGTCCCCTGTGATTATAGCATGTAGGTGGATTAATCTTAAATTTCTTTCTCCTTTAGCAAAGTGCTGCTAGAGCCAAGTCCTACACTAGGTCACCATGTGAAACTGCTTTGTCTCTGAAGTCATCAATCTCTTAGCTCATCAACCACAAATACCTTATCCCCAAGTGCAGATTAAACTACAAATCCAATTTTATGCTCTCACCACTAAGTTGCTGAACATTGCTTGGAAAAACCATTTGTCTGGGTGGGGGAAAAAGGCCACTGTGAATGCATCTGAAAATGGGCTTAGCTTACAGCTCTTCCAAGTGACCTTTTATGTGTCCCTTGTCACTAACCTCTCCTTTGCCTCTTAAGAACTGCTTCATGTTCACATCTCTCTGATCACACCTTCCCCTCATTCTGCCTCTCAGCAGGTGTCAAGTCTCCCTTCACTATGGTGATAGAGGCTTCTTAGTAACTCCCTCCTCCCCATCCCTGTCCAATTTACCAGCATTCCCGTATCTACATGTATCCAGCCTCCTGCTCTGCTGATTCAAAGTAAGGCACTCCTCAGCCTAGTCTCTGGATCCCAGCTCCATCTGCTCCCAGGAATTGTGTTCCAGAAAATCTCACTCTCTACTGGATTTGCAAATTCCATCTTCTGGAGAAGCCTCCATCTCAACATGTGAACACTCTCTACCTGTATCTCTGCCTCTGTCCCTTCCTTCTCAGTCAAGTTTGGTGAAAGAGAGTCATTGTTTACAATCCCCATGTCTTCTTTTCCCATTGTACTCCTTAATTTGCTGCCTCTTGGCTTTGATGTCCTTACTCCACTGGAAAGTCTTTATTTTGTTCAATAGTAATCTTGCTGTCTAATAGCAAGGGGTGGCTCATTACACTGGAACTTTCTGCAGCAGCTGATGCTGCTAAGCACCTCCATCCCTCCCTCCCATTCTCTCTCTCTCTATCTCACTCTTGCTCTCTTCCCTCTCTCTCTCTCTCTCCCCCTATCTCACTCTTGCACATACACTCTCTCTCTCTCTTGCTCACTCACTCTCTTTCTCACTCACTTTCCTCTTGAGGTCTTATTCCTGGCTCTCAGATAGCTATTTCTTGGTCTCACCTCTTGGTCTCCTTCTTCCAATAATCTTTCTACCTTGTCGTTCACCAACCCATTCTCAGGCCTCCACTCCTCTTTGCCTGTTTACCTTGATTTCTGACCACCTTCATAGGCCAGATTTCTGGGTCTTGAATTCAACTTCCTACTTGGATGACTCAAGGTAAAAACCTGGAAACAACTCAACAGAAAAAAACTTCTCATTTAGACAGTGGCACTGTCTGCAGTGATGAGGGGTGGCCATCTCTGATGCTTGAATTAATGTCATGGGTCCCACTCATGCACTGTTGAAAAAGTCTTTTGTAAGAGTGACAGAGGTGTGAAGAGATCAAATGCTTTGTTATCTATGGAAGAAAATTTTTGTTCTTCAGGAAATCCTTGTCTGTTTTGGAAAATTTCATTCTGAATGTTTCAGTTTTCTACACTACTGATATGATGAGAAGGGCCAAGGCATTTCCGTTGCTTTTTTTTTTTATGTGAAATCTTTTTCCATTGCTTTTGGAATTGACATTTCTCACTCACAAACTTTTGAAACCAAATGGATTGTTGCAAGGTGGAAACCCAAGTTCAGGAAACATGGGCTAGACCCCACAGAGTATGTCCATAGCCTGACTCCAGGTTGAGCAAATGCAATATGGAGGAACCCAAGGGTCTAACCCAGTTCATAAGGTGAGAAGAAGCGTTGAGTTTCCTATAGCAACTATGCAGCAGTGGGTTTTTCAACCTGAGCACTACCAATATTTTGGGCCAGATAATTCTTGGTTGTGGGAAGCTGTCCTGTTAATTACAAAGATGAGCCTGTGTTCATTGGATACCAGCTAACCCCTTGCCCCTAGCTGTGGCAACAGACATACCTCTAAACTTTGTTAAATGGAATTTAAAACTGACTTGATCTGGAAACTGTCAATTTATTTAAAATGCCTTTGGATCTGTAGGTGGAATCCATAATTACATTAGAGAGCTGGTCAGACCTTGCCTTTAAAATTATCTCTTTTTCTGTACTGACTTGACAATCATTGTTTGAATTACACTGAGAATTGGAGTAGGGATCACTTAGGATCATCAAATGTGAAAACTGGTTTTAATTCTGAAGAGCATGATCAGAGTAAGGATTCAATATCATTCGGTAGCAAAACAGAAGATTAAGATTTCTCTAGAATGGGAACAGGGACCAATGGATGGGATTTTGGTGCTGCTGGGCCCTGGAGGAGTTGGTGTTTTTTTCCCTTGAACCATTTTTCTTTCCTCCTTTCTCCTATTTCACATCCTGTGTTGGCTTATTACTCCAGAAATAACCAAGTCTCCTACCTTTGGCTGCAAGGAAAGAGATGCCTTGCAAAGGATGTTTGTGCTGTTATTAGAGGAGCAAAGGATAGCAATGGACTGGAGAGCTAAAAACTAAGTAAACGTAAACATTTCTGAGGAGCCTGTGAGCTGTGGCCTGCGTGTCCTCATTATCATCACTGAAATCAAACTTAAAGTACTAACACCAGCAACATGGCTAAGAAAGCCTTTGCATCCTGATGTGGATGGGGTGGTTTGAATTTTCAGAGGATCTTCATAGCCAAGCAAACAGTTTTTTAATCAGTGTTTAGCAACTTACTTGTAGGAGCAGAGAATGATGTTTGGATTAACATGATGTATAGATTAATCAGCAATAAGGTTTTACAGGCTAGGTAAGGTAGACGGACTGAGAAAACAAGGTCAAAGAATTTGGAGAAATTCTTCATATATGTATTCATCACCTGTTTAAAAGTAGTAGTTGAAATTATCTGTTAGTCATGGTCAACATTCAACTCAGTACTCTTGTGCTAGGAAACCAGGGACAGAGAGGAAATACAAAGACATAGTAACTTATTTAAAAATTAGGCAGGAAAATAGAACCTCAGGAAAGAAAACAGAACCCAAAGAAATGCTTGTTGTCAGTTCTAATGTTTTGGAAAATGCTGAAAAGTTTCAGAAGTAAATTTTTTCTTTTCTCTTCTTTTCTTTTTTAAGACAGAAGGACAGTGACGGAGAGAGAGAGAATCAATTTTTGTTTGAGTTTTTCACATGGCTTTCATTGCTCCGACACTCAGTTGTGTATGTGGGTGCTGGGGCTTGAACCCATGTACTCGTGCATCCCGAGCAAGCCCCATAACTGCTGAGCCACCGCTCCAGCCCGCAGAAGTAATTTTCTGAAAAAAGAATTTGCCAAGTTGGTAGGCACTCCTCCATGCATACACAATTCACTTGATTTTGAATTACAAAGTGATACTCTCTAGACATCTGGCATGAGAGAGAGCAGAATTAAAATCATCAGCTCTGGAAGCACTCAATTTGGCTTTCAAATTCTGTTCTGAGCATGTACTGGCTTTGTGATCCTTGGTATGACATGAAATCTCTATGTGTTCCTCACATTCCTCCCTGTAAAATGGGGATAATTACAGTATCCTTCATAGGGGATGTAACACTTGGTTTATGGGTAAGGATGTAAGAAGACACAGGTCTATGGTCAGTGAGCTATCAATGTTATGCATTGACAAGCACTCTCTGAAATGTATTCAAACACATTTTTAAATTAAAAAAATTAAACATAACATACATTCATTGAACATGTATTAAAAATTTACTGAACTCATTAAATAATGAGGGAAACAGGTAGTTATAACCACTTCAAGGAGAGATTAATAAAACACATAGTTACATGAAGTAAAGAAGGATTGAAATTATTTTTTCAGAGAGAAGGACAATGAGAGAGAGAGAAAGAGAGAGAGAGAATCAATTTTTATTGATTTTTTCACATTGCTTTTGTTGCTCTGACACTTAATTTTGTACGTGGGTGCTAGGGTTTGAACCCATGTACTTGTGAATACCAGGCAAGCATGGTAACTACTGAGCCACTGTGAATATGTAAGTGGAGACAAAACTAACTTCTTCCACAGAAAGCAAGGGTATCAACTGAACCACCACCAGACAAGACAGAATGTTCACGTCTTTGGAAAAAAAATAAATTGCACTGCCATAAAACCACTTCCACACAAGTTGGATCATCCAAAAGGAGACATCTTAGGTCTAGACAAGGCGTAGTTTTACAATCAGGTGCAATGTCCCTCTTGAGGTGAACATCTCCTTGATCAACTGATCCTTTCTGATATAGTAAACATTTACTTGAGCTTATAGTTCAAAACATTTGCTCGAGTGTGTGGTTCAGGACAGTAAATATGAAAATGGTAGAAGTTTTTGGAACACTAGGTTTTTGAAGGACTTATCTAAAATCATTGTGCCTGTATTTTATATTACCGCACTGGTCATCTTTGTTTCTAGGATTCATTTGGGGGCTCCTATAAATTTTTAAAGCACCATTTAGAGACACTGGGATATTAATTAGCATCAAAACGTGCTGGTACTTTGAAAACGTGGATTACATGGGTGACATTCTCTATAAGGTCATTTTACCTTGCTTCTCTCATCCATCTCATCCTTCAGATGTATAATCAGAGCATGCACACCTAGGAAAGGCATCTCCATTACTACTAAGGGAAAATACCAAAAGCGGGACCAATGGGGCAAGGTTCAGACTGCCTAGGCCTATTTGACTACCTTTAATTTCGAAAAAGGAGACCTTTGTGTTTAATGCATTTCTAAGCCCAATTTGATAAGGAACTTCATAGGTGTTTGGGACCAGTACCAGGTGTTGCTGGTATCCATTTTCTGAAGACTACAGCCAAAGATCTGGCCAAACAGGGGTGCTAGGCCAATCAAATGGTCACTCCTATGAATCAGAGTTGTGAAATAGGTATTGCATGCAGTGTTACACACCTGTAATCCTGGCAATTTGAGGGTATGAGGCAGGAGGATCACAAGTTAAAGGCCAGCCTCAGGAACTTAGCGAGGCCCCATGCATTGTAGCAAGATCTTGTCTCAAAATTGAAAAAGGGCTTGGAATGTAGCTTAGTGGTAGAGAACCCCTAGGTTCCCATCCTTTGTACAGTAGAGAGTGGGGTTGGGGGAAGAGCAGAGAGCTCTGAGTAGGAGCTGAAGCTTGAAAGGTGCCCAAAGAGAGAAGCAATGAGCAAAGTGATGATCAGTAGAGACCAAGTATGGTCTTCAGTTAGAAGGAAGCAACATCCACTCATAAGTGGGATGTTAACAGGAAGAGAGCTGCAGACCAGGAGATATGGAAGCCAGTGGGTCATGGAAGGAGAGCGGAGTCATGGGAAACAGTTTGCACTCACAGGAATGCTGAAGACTTCAATGCAGGTTGGTGAACTCCTGCTTCTGAGACCTTGGGGACCCCAGGGCCCCCACCCAGATTCTGGCAGGCACACTTGGACCTCAGATTGCCATCTGAGCCCCTTCCCCTTATTGCCTCTCCACTTTGCATGGCCCACTTCATCTCCTACGCCTCTCCTTCACCTCACCTGTAATCGCGTTCCCTCTGCCCGCAGAGAAGACGCGACACACGGTTGTGTTGGGAGAGCTTTTATTTGGTCGACCTTCTTCTTCTTCCTCTCTCTTCCCTTCTCTTTCCCGAACTCTCTCTCCCCGGAAACCCGCCCACATATATACAGCTCACAACACACGTGACCAATAGATTCATATGCACCAATGGGCTTCTGACTTTTCCCTAAATGCCACGCAAGCGTACTACAGCCAGTTTCTACTTCCTCAAAGAACTGGGTGGGGCCCTAGCCTCAGGCGCCATCTTGGCATGGCGGATCCCGCTCCCGACAGCTCCCCTTTTTTATTTACATAATAGACGGCTGAGACCGTGCCTGTCTTAGGCCGAGGGGTCAGCTCGTATCCTTACCCGTCATCAAAGACTGCAGAGCATGCTGCAACTTCTGTCTTAGGTTGGTATACGGCCACCTCCTTCGTTGCC
>PVKS010026579.1:0-28490 GCA_004027875.1 Aplodontia rufa
ATATTACACAGCAATTAGAAACAATGACCTTGCAGCCTTTGAGGGTAAATGGATGGTTATGGAAGAGATCATGATGAGTAAAATCAGCTTAACCCAGAGATCTAAGGGTCGATTGTCTCCACTCATAGGTGGAGGTGGGGACTAGACCCTGGACAGTGAGAAAGCTGGTCAAGTAACATGAGTTAAATCCAGATAAGATGTAATGCTTTACAATCTAATACTTTTTTTTAGAATTATAAAGGGAAAGGGAAGGGAGGGATAAGGGAGGGTAATTGGGGGGGCACTCCTGGGGATAATTGCAATACCCAGAATGTATACACATTTTATATATTATTTTGTTAAAATCTTGTAAGGTTGTTCAAAAATAAAAAATAAAAAAAATGATGAGGATATTCTTACAGCATCACATAAAACCAGTGACCCATTTTAAATGAATGCTAAGCTCCAAAGTCAACTAAATCTTAGACTTTACTTCTACAATTTTTCCATATAACAAATATTCTAAAGATATCAAAATCAGAAGACAATCGTGAGAATTTGCACCATCAGTCATGAAGAACTAGATGAAGTATTCCACTTTAAATAACTGGAAAAATGGACAATGAATTAATTTATTGGGAATTAAGCAGGAAAGGACTTTAATTCTTAAAAGTAGATAGTGGAAAAATGTGTGCCACATAATCACATGAATTTTCTTCCTGGGGCATTTTCTGGACTGTGGCCCATAGGGGTGAAATGGAAACAGTTTAATTGAAACAGATCCAGAAATGACTAAGATGATTATATTATTAGATGAGACATATATAGGAAAATATCAAAAGCTAAAAAGAAAAAGTGAAGGAGATTATCCAATAGAAGCACAGAAAGAAAAAAGTTGAAAAAATTAATTAGTCGCAGTAACCTCTTGGAAAAAAAATGAGAAGTCTTGGAGGAGTTCCCCAATAAAATAAAAGGGGGGAATGAGATATTTGAAGAAATAATTGATAATAATTTTCCAGATTTGATAAAAGTGTCAGTCTACAGATAAAGGAACCTCAATGAAGCAAATCACATCATAAACTAATTGTTTAAAACAAGTGACAAATTTTAAAATCAGCCAAAGGAAAAAAGTTTTTATTGTAAACAGGGGGGAAATCTATTGAATTTTATTAAAATCAATGCAAAGCAGAAAATTATGTAAACACATGTTTACAGTATTGGGTAGGGCATGAATTTATTAACCTGAAATTCTGTATCACTAAAAGTGAGGGCTAAATTCAAGAAATCCTAAGGGGGTCCCTTCGATCCAAAAGGATGACAGAAATTCAGGATACAATAGGGAGAACAAGGTTTACAAATATAAAACAGCAAAATGACATATATAAGCTCTCCTCATCAGTCATCCATAAAAATGAATGACATTCTAACATGCTGTAAGATGGATGATGTTTGAAGGCATCATGCTAAGTAAAACAAGTGAGTCACAAAACACAAATACTGCAAGAGCCACTTACATGAGATACATAGAGGAGCCAAAATCATGAAGACAAAGAACAGAATGGTGATTGCCTGGGAACAGAGAGGAGTGAATGGGAGTTATTGTTTAATGGGCACAGAATTTGTTTTTCAAGATAAAAAGTGTTCTGTAGATGGATGGGTAATGAGAGTTGTATAACAGTAAGAATGTAATTAATACCACTTACTGTACATTTAAAATGGTGAACAATAAATATTAGGTATATTTTGCCACCAATGTTGTAAAAACTTGAAAGTAACACAGTTTGACAAAAACTAAAATCAAAAGAACCCATGACCACAGAGTCTCATTACAAGAAATAGTAAAAGAAGGCTGAAGTAAAATTATCCAGATGGACTTTTATCTACCTAAAGAAATGAAGAATGCAAGAAGTAAATTAAAATGTCCTTTAAAATACAATTGAACATATAAAATGTGTTTTACAGGTGTATAACAAATATTTAAGTAACTGAAAATAACAAATATTTGAAACAGGAAATGTAAGTATATTCTTCTCAGCAGCTCATGAAAACTTTTCCAACATGAATCATATTCTAGGTTACAATGTAAATCTTAGAAAATTCAAAATAATTGATACAATCCCATGTATCTTATCACATCATAATGAAATAAAACATTTTCAATACGAAAAACAAACAATATAATCAAGCACATGAAAATTGAACAACGCTTTTTTTTTTTAAAGTTTGGTTTTTTTTAAAGAGAGAGGGACAGTGAGAGAGACAGAGAAAGAGAGAAACAACTTTATTTAGTTTTTCACATGGCCTTAGTTGCTCCAACACTTAGTTGTGTACGTGGTGCTGGGGTTTGAACCCGGGTCCTAGTGCTTGCCAGTCAAGCACTGAAACCACTGAGCCACCGCTCCAGCCCCTGAACAACGCTCTTTTAAATGAGGAATGGATCATAGAAATAAGAGGAGAAATCAAAAGATTCTGAGAAACAAAGAGCAGATACAAAATATCAAAATCTCAGGGACAGTATAAAAAATTTTAAAGTAAAATTTATATCATTGAGTACCTACAGTGAGGCCTTAGAAAAGAACAAATTCCAAAATTAGTAGAAGAAATCAGTAAGATCAGAGTCAAATGAATGAAATTTGAAAATAAAATACATAGAATCATGCACCAGAGTTGATTCTTGAAAAAGATAAATAAGATTGATAAATCCTTAGAAAAATAACCAAAAGAGAAAAGAACACAAATAATAAGTCCTGTTAAGAATATGGGGGGAAAGGTACACTCAAACATCGCTGCAAATTAGTACAAGTACTCTAGAAAGCATTTGGAGGTTCCTCAATAAACTAGGAATAGACCAACCATATGACCCAGCTATGCCACTCCTTTGTATTCATCCAAAAGAACTAAAATCAGCATACTATAGCAATGCAGTCAATCAATATTTTTAAAAACAAATTTACAATAGAACAATTATGGAACCAGCTCACATGCCCACCAAGATATATGCAGTATATATTCTCAATGGAGTTTTACTCAGCCATAAAGAAAAATTGAACTATTGCATTTGATGGTAAACAGATGGAATTGGAGAAGATCATGCTAAGTGAAATAAGCCAGAACCAGAAAAATAAAGTCAAATATTTTCTCTTTCATGCAGAAGATAGACCAAAACAAAGGGTAAAGTGATGGGAGAGTCAGACATCATGAGGACAGAGGGAAGATCAGTGATGTAAGAGGATACTGAGGGAGAGAGAAGAGGGATGGGCAGAATGAATTCAACAAAATTACACTATGTGCATATGTTATACATCAAAATGAAATTTACCTTAATCTATAAAGCATAATAAGAAACAAATAGAAGAAAGATAAGTAGAAGAATGGGAATAGGGGAAGGAAAGAAGAGACATCAGGGACGGAAATGAAGCAAATTAAGATCCATGCAAGTATGATTGTGTCAAAATAAACCTAACTATCATGTTTAATTCTAGTGCATAAAAAAGTTTAAGTTATAAATACAAATGCATACATAAATGTTCATGTATATACATATACATATCATATACACATATGTATATGTATTTGCATACATTTATATATAGATACACATATCTCTTGGTATAATGAAGCCTTGAAAAGACATGAGTGAGTCTTAAAAGCATATTGCTAAAAAAAAGAATCCAATCTGTATGATTGCGCCTATATATACTGTCTATAGGAAAAATTCATATATAGGGTTTGACACTAGTTTCAGAAGTTGACTGGGGGCCTTAGAACATATCCCTGCAAAAGAAGGGAACTACTGAAACTGATGAAAGTATCTCTCAAGAAAAAGTATAAAAATAAGACATTGTTTTAGTCACTCCAGAGAAACAAAGCAAATAGAACATGTATATACATAAAGTCATATACTGTTCAACAATATTTTGGTCACAGCTCACAAAGGATCATATATATGATGGTAGTTCAATAATATATCACTTAATAATATCATAGCCATCTTCATTTGCATAAGTACATTCTATGATGTTCATAAAACAAAAATTACCTTATGGTTGTGTATCCCCATCATTAAATGATTCATGACTGTATATTTACAAAGATTTGTTTTAAGAAATTGGCTAATGTAATTGTAGAAGTAGGCAGATTCAAAGCCTGCAGAGTACAACAGAAGACTGGAGACCCAAGGAAGGGTTGATGCATTCCACGTCTAAGGCAGTCTGGTTTCAGAATTCCCTCTTCAGAGGAGATCAGCCATTTTTCTGAAGGCCTTCAAGTGACTGAATGACACTCACCCACAATATAGAGAATAATGTGCTTCACTGATTTAAAGGTGAATCTCTTGAAGATATCTTCATAGTAGAATCCAGATGTTTGACCAAATATCTGAGTCTCATGATTTAGCCAAGTTGACACACCAAATTAACCATTACCAAATATCTGAGTCTCATGATTTAGCCAAGTTGACACACCAAATTAACCATTACGGACAGTTAGGCAAACAAAAACCAAGAGGTAGATCCCAAGGCCACCCCCAGAAGGACATTTAAAAGCATGTACTTTGGTGAAAA
The DNA here is from genome assembly GCA_004027875.1 of Aplodontia rufa. Taxonomy (NCBI): domain Eukaryota; kingdom Metazoa; phylum Chordata; class Mammalia; order Rodentia; family Aplodontiidae; genus Aplodontia; species Aplodontia rufa. The sequence goes on from PVKS010026579.1 coordinate 4,542, forward strand.
GAAAAATTATTTCCAAAAAATTAGTCTGATATACCAGAAGTAACGAAGATTGCTGAGCCAACCCATGGTTTCTTTTTTTGAACAAAGAGTTACATATCTTCAAGTTTACCAGACTCTGAAAATTATTAAATATTTTTAAATGTAATGGTAAACTGTTTCTATAAATCAAGTATATTTTTCTACCTTTGCTAATCATTTATAAGTATGTTAATTTCCACCTGCTTTCTAATTTTTTGTTAAGAGTGGGAGCAGCTGGTTTTAATCTTGGGAAATTAACACGAAATATTCACAGACAAAATTCCTAAAGCAATTATTGCTGGCTTGCCTAGCAGATTAATGGTAGAAATCAATAGCTATCTTTGTGGAGTATATCTCCATGAGCCAGGAAGACAGGAGTGAATATAGGCTCAGTTTGTTTAGTTCTTTACTGAGCCCCACCTTAGATAGCCAACAGTATGAAACACCTGATCTAGAGGGGAAAATATTCCATTTACCAACAATTAGTAGTTATTGATAATTTTGGTGAGCAGGTGGTGAAAAATACAAATTCCTTCATTTACTTTTTTTTTTAAGAGAGAAAGAATCAATTTTTCTCTTGCCTTTCATTGCTCTGATACTTAATTGCATACGTATGTGCTGGAATTTGAACCCATGTACTTGTGCATGCTGGGCAAGTGCCATAACCACTGAGCCGCTGCTCCAGCCCCTCTTTCATTTACTTTTTGAAGTTTATTGACAATCTCTTAACTTCCAGGACCTGGGCTGAGTTCCAAGGATATATCATAGAATAAGGCCCAGGTCTACCTTCACAAAGCAGTTAATAAACAATAAGCCAGACAATAAGGCAGAAACTATCACACATAAGATACAATGGGTGACTTAGAAGTGAAAATATGCGAAGTACAGGAGGATGTCTGCCTACCACAACCCTGGGTAGTCAAAATGCCTCCTGGAAAAAGTGACAGTTAATATGAAACCTGAGGGATGAATGGTATCTATCTGTCCAAGTAAATGTGATTGAGAACTAGGAGGCAAAATTTTAAGACAGAATAATATATGCAAAAGCCCTAGGGTAAGAAAAGTATATATTTTGGAGGAAGTCACAAAACCAGTCATTCTATCCAATATGTCTTTTAAAAAAGCAGCCATTTGGAAAAAATTATTCATTAGTAAAATACTAAAGAAAAATAATATGTCATTAGGTATGTTTTTGTTTTTATTGTTGTGTGGTAGGGGGGGTACCATAGAATCTAGGTGTGTTTAACCACTAAGCCACATCCCCAGTCCCTTTATTTTTTATTTTGAGAGAGGGTCTTACTAAGTTGCTGAGGCTGGCTTTGAACTTGCAATGCTCCTACCTCAGTCTCCCCAGCCACTGGGATTACAGGTATGCACTACATTGCCTGGCTAGATATGTTTTTAAAAAGTAAATAAAAATAATTTAAAACAGATATTAATTTGTTAAAAGTTTTGGGAAAGTTCTTAATGGTATAAAATAGAAATATCACAAATGTTAATTGAAAACAGACAAAAAAATAAGATTGTGATCTATTCATACAACATTGAAAATGTGTAAATTCAATGGAATTTTATTCTGACAAAGAATGAAATTATGTCATTTGCAAGAAAATGGATGGAATTCGAGAGCATTCTGTAATACAAAATAGGCCAGACTCAAAGATAAGCAATACATGTGGTCTCTCAAATGTAGAAGCTAGAGAGAAAGGTTGAGGAGGATGGAAATCTCATGAAAACAAATGGGAGATTATTAGGGTAGAAGAGGGAATCAGGGGGAGGAAAGGAGGGCAGCAAAGGAAAATACTGGGGAGTGAAGTTGATCAAATTATGTTATCTGCATGTAAAATATGCCACAATGAAACTAACTATTCTGTGTAATTAATATGCACAAATAAAAAAATTTTTTAAATGAAAGCAAACCAAAAAAATGGGCAAATTACAACTACATTCTACAACATAAGTACACTTTAAAAACCTAATGGTTACAAAAATGATTTATGTCCCAATGAACTATGCATATAATGATATTTTTACAGAGCTCAAAAAACATGTTAATAGGCATATTTAGTCATACATGTATTCATGATAAAACTATTTTAATCAAACATAATCATGCAAATTTTGGAAGAGTGGTGACCTTCATGGCAGAGAGGTGACAGGAAGGCAGAGAAATGGGCAGAGGAAAAGTGATAGGTATCTGCAAGGTTTTTTTACTGTTCTAGTTATTGCATTGAGAAATGAGTTTACAAATGTTCCTTAGGCAATTATGGTAACATTTATGCTTATGTTACATAAAATTTTTTGGGATAGGTTTTTTTTTAAATATAATAAAGGAGGAATGTACAAAGATATCACAATCTCACCTCTAACCTAATTCAGCTGCTCAGAAAACATTTCCAGAAATTAGGACATTTTGTCCATTAAAGCACATTTTCCCACTAATTTCACAACCCTATCTGTTGGACATGCTCATATAGCAAAGAGACTCCTAGGACAAGAGATTTGTATTTAGGAGTAGCAAGATGGCTGCTCTCACAACAGGAGAACAGCAACCTATGGCGGGGAGTGAGACAATTTCTAGGAACTCTGGCAGGAACAGGACTTAGGTGGGAGATTTGAAAAATTAACTGTTAAGGGCAGGGTTGACATTCCTGTGGTTGCATCATACACCTATCTGCCATGTGCGGAGACTCACATGCAACCGTGGTAGGTTGGTTTACAAATTAACCAAAGTGGTGTTTACGAAGTCTAACATTCCACACTCTGTTTTCTATTGGAATAGGGGCAATGGTCCACTTTCTGGAACTACTTCCTACTGATTAGGGGCTGTAATCTGACAAGGAACAAAGTAGTTGACTCAAGATATGGGTCTTCAGGGTGCGTTCTCTCAAGAGCTGAGAGCCAGACAGGAACATCTGATTAATCTTTTGATCGGTGACAATGGATATTCGTTTGATCAAAAATTTATGGAGAAGGTGAAAAATGCAAGTAATACAAGGCAAAAGTAAAGCAAGGAGGAAAAGAGTGGTCACATAGAATTTGATTTACCCTCCACAAACTTTCTGCAACTTAGACACTCTATATTTCTTCATCCAACATTTCTTTCATTCTAATTTCCATACCAAAGTATATTTCCATACCCACAACTTTCTTACATCTATTTCCTTTTTGCTGACTCTTTCTTACACTTACATTTTCAAACAATCCTTATAAAATTTCTGAACCTAATTACTCCTCCCAATATCAAATATTTTATGATATTTACAGTACTTTGATACACAGCTGAAAGCTTTTGTACTCTTTGAATATAGAATTACACCTGTTAGAATTTTAACTCTTAATAACCCTGCTTTTGGTGAAGACCCAGAAAAATTCTACTTTTTTTAGTTTCCAATCTATAAAATCACATTTAAAAACCCAAAGGTATGTTACCTCATAGAAACTAAGAAGTCAAGATTACTCGCATTTACTTAGAGGTTGATGTTTTAACATTTTGAATTTGCAAACTGATCAAATATCTTCTTTAACAAACACTTTTATAGAGATTAATCCCATTTATGTTAAATCTAATTAACGCATTTTTAATTGGTAACTTTAAGATACCCATGAAACCAGGATACCAAATATAAGCCATCTATTTCCATTGAAGAAAAATCCTAGAAGCAATGAATGTCACACTTTAAGCATTTATAGAAGCCAACATGCTATTGGTTGACCACCTTGAAAAACATGTGCACTAGTGATCTGAAACACATCTTTAAGGTTTAAATGATTGAGATTGAACCTATTTTTAAATGTTTAAGGCACAGGAATTAAAGTCATTGGGATCCATTTTCTTAATTTGTGAGCGCTCACATATAAGCCAATTTGGTACCATGTTGAACACAACGTATAACACATGTAAACAAACAAGACAGGTATGCACACAAAAAACCAACATGAAAACAGATTTTAGAGCCTTTGAATAATTGACCTTTTCAATAAAGACAGCAGTAAAAAAAACACAATTAAAAATTCTAGTTACATATATGTTTTTCAGTTTGGGACAGATCTGAGAAAGGCATGTGTACCCAAACAATGCATTCAGCACCCTCAACCTCACAAAAAGGGGCAAGAAGGGGAGGAGGGTTGCGATACCTGTATGGAGTAGTGGGAGGACAGGCTGGGGGGATGTTGGCATGGGGGAAGGATGAAGCTGGAGTAAGAGTCAGTTTAGGGGCCAGCACAGGTTGAGGAGAGGATAAATGTTAAAGAGGGGTACATCAGCAGGGTCAAATTCAGATGGTGCAGAGGGAGAGGCCATGGAGAGAGGGGCAGGTGAAGGTTTCAAGGCAAATAAGAGCTGAGAAGGGTTACAAGACAAACAGATAAGGTTTAGAGCAGAGAAAAGAAAAGGTTCGGATGCAGGGGATCTCTTTCCACTTGCCCGTTCATTCAGCATATTTGAAAAGATCCCGTAAAATGTTGGGATCGAGGGAGCCGTGAAGTATCCATTTGGAAGAGTTATCTAAAGGGTACTGGGGTCCGTTCTGGTTACAAAATTGAAAGAGTTTAGAGGTTTGAATTTGTCTAAGAGACAATCAAGAGGGGAATCTGCTGGAATGGAAGGGCCAGACCCTATGGCAACATTAGCACTCCAAACAGGTGTGGCTAGGCAGATGCAAGGGCATCCCCAAGTAACCAACTTCTACGAAGTAATCCTAAGAGCAATAGGGAAGGGTCATCACCCATTATGAATGTCTGCAAGGGGTCTCGGACCCCAAGGTGCTGAGGTCCTAGTGCTAGGAATTTTAAACTGAGACCAATGAGAGATGAGTTCCCAGACCTCAGAGTAAGCTCAGACCTGAAAAGATCACCAAGTGGAGAGGACCGAACCCTGAGCAGGCTTACTTGAAAACTGAGCCAGTGTTTGGATGGAAATGACACACTCAGATGAATGAAAGCTCAGCTCCAGAAGGTCACTGGTGGAGAGGCAGGGAATTGTGGTCTGGGGAAGCTCAATCCAAAAGGGAGCAGGTAAACCAGAGACACGTATCTGAGTCACAACACCAATGTTGGACACATTAGCACAGCAAAGAGACTCCTGGTAGCTGAGATAAGAGGTTTTCATTTGGGAGTAGTAAGATGGTTGGGAGAACAGCAACCTATGGCTGGGACAGAGATAATTTCTAGGAACTGTAGTGCGACCAGGACTTAGGCAGGACAGTTGAAAAAATAATCATTAGGGGCAGGGTTAACATTCCTGTGGCTGTGTCAGAACCCTATCTACTACCATCTGAGACTCACATGTGCTCTGGTGGTTAGGTTTACAGATTAACCAAAATGGTGTTTATGAGGTCTAACATTCCACCCTTTTTGTTTTCTATGGGGATAGGTATGATGGTCAGTCTTCTGGAACTACTTCCTGCTGGTTAGCGGGGAACTAAGTAGTTGACTCCAGATATAGCCCTTCATTGTGGGTTCTCTTAAGGGATGATAGCCAGACAGGAACATCTGACAACATTTTTATTGGTGAAAATGAATATTTTTATCTGCTCAAAAATTTTTGGAGAAGCTGAAGAATACAAGTAGTACAAGGCAAAATCAAAACAAGGAGGCAAAGAGTGGCCAGGGGTCCCAGGGAAGGACCCACGTGGCTACTGGTCTCTGGAACCAGCCATTCTGGAGTAGGCTGTCAATATCTGCTTTTCAGGTCTTCACTTAATTCATTCAGGGTTTGAACTTTTTCCTCTACTAGACCAGATTCATTAATGTAACAGCAGCATTATTCCCTGAGAGACAGACTCCACCCTTTTAAGCAGTAAAGCAAATCCAAAGCCCACCTATGTTGGGGAGCTACCCTAGCAAGGGACATAATTTATCATTGGAGTGAGCCAATGAGGAGATTGTGGATTCCAGAGTCAGCTCAAGGCAGTCCTGGAAATCCTGAGTGGACATGAGGCTGTTTCCCAGCACTCCACCTGCTAACACCAAAGAGTCCATAGAAGTTGTTAAGCTTATACCTAGTAGCACAGGAAAAAAGCTAGCTCCCTCTGTCTGCGGGTGGGGAGGTAAAACCAAGAAAGATTATCCGTTACCATATAAAGTAATTTAGGGAAGCACTACTGTCAGCATGCAGGGTCATGGAGTGGAAGAATTAATGCAGATGTATAGTGTCCCATTGCACCAAAACAAAGTCACCTGAGGGGCCTGGGTGATGGTGGGTCCCAATATGGTGTACCTGTTGGTCTGAATAGGGAGGTTAGTTGTGGAGCTTGGGAGGTTGTATCATCACATGGGCATGATGACACTTTTGAAAGAGGAGTGTTCGAGACCGTAAAAGGGAAGGAGTAGGAGAGTAGTAGTAGTTGAGGGAACAGATAGATTTATTCAGGGGTATGCTCAGAGAAAGTTTCTTGCAAGTGAAGGTCAGAAAAGGTTAAGATTTGGGATCAGGTGAGGGCCAGTAAAAATTGAGGGATCTCATTTTGGAAAGGAGATAAAAATAGTTGGTATCTGGGTAAAATGCGAGTGTAGATTGACATCTAAGTGTCTTTGGGAATTGGGGAGAGCTTGGAGATCTTCAGTTTGAGAGTTCCGGTTGAGGAGACTTTGAATTGTCATCTTGAGGATGATGAGAAAGTGATCACATGTGGACCTACAGGAAATTGTGAGTTTGTGGGATAGGACTGTAAATTAGAAATATGAAACCAGCCTGGAAGGGCATCAAGTTTAGCTCCTATTGCGGTGGCCAAAATGACTCTAAAACAACCTTTCCATTTAGGTGAAAGAGTTGAAGATAATGCCCCTGGGGACAGGAGAGACTAAAACTTGGTTTCCAGGTTCTATCTTTTGACTAGTGGGAGAGAGAGGTCATGGTCAGGTTTTGTCTACATGAGATCATAAGTAGGTTCAAAGATGATGAAGGAAGGGAAAGGGGAAAAAAGGGGTAAGGCATATCTGAAAGTGATAACCCCTTGGGGCAAGGGACGCCAAGGCAAGCATAGTAGCCACACTTTGATTTACAAAAATAATAACATGCAAAGCATAGGGAAAGGAGCAGAATTCCCCCAGAGTGGGAGAAAGGGACACATCCAACGAGGCGGTTAGGTTTGCCCTTTTTATAAGAAATTCACATTTCAATTGATCATCCTCTCCCTTCCCCCAAACCTAGGACCTGGATGCAGGAAATTCCAGTTGGGTCCAGCTTTTGGTTTGCACCTACAGCATCAATAGAAAGAGTGTGGCTTCTTGCAGACACTCCCTTCTGCTAAGCATCTGGACCCACCTTGCCAGACCCTTCCTACTAGCAGTAGGGGATATCAAATTGATCTTAAAAGAACCAGTTTTCCCTTGATTGACTTGAACATTCTAAATACTCTGACTGCCTAACTTTTTCCCCTGTCTCACTCCCCCTTCTAATTAAGGAAACCATTACTGCTGCAAAAGATGGGAAATTGGGCAATGACCGTTCTTTGGCTACTTCAGGCTGAGAGGGGCGAAGAGGGGCAAGCAGTTTGTGTTTCCTTCTGAGAATGTTCAAGTCAATTAAGGGGTTCATGATAAAGATGGTCTGTAGTTATCATGGGTGGCTCTGTCTTCATCTCCATCTGGAGTTCAACAGATTTTAACTTGGAATGAATCAGCTGAACTAAGAAATCAAAAAGCTAATGTCAGAATGAAAATTAAGATTGAGTTTAAGAGAGGCAGAACCAGGTGTGTTACTGGGCTCCTCAAAGACAAACATCTATTGTAATTGAGAGGGTAGGGGCACACAGGAAAAGTCATCTAATATAATAAACTAAGTAACAGTAGCTAGGATCTCAAATGAGAGAGTATAAGGATCAGGCATCACAAATGGAGGAGAATGTCTGCTTCCTTATTTACCTTAAGACCTTGGAGCAGGTGCCATGTTTCCACCTCTGGCATGGAAACACAGAGGGATCCTTTAGGACTATTTTAACTGAACTACACTTTTCGCTTGCCTAATTCTGACATTAGTGGCCAATACTTTGGGGTTTATACCACATTTATCATGATGGAATCCTGAAGTTTTGAAAGTAAATCTCTCCCTATTAAGAAATAGGACACTTTTGGACTATCAAGAATGCATGAGAAAACATCATCTTTTACTATTTACAGCTTAATGGTAGAGTCAAGTTTCAAGTTACAGTCCCTCTAGACACTCCTTGCACTGCCACAGTATTAGAGGAGGGAAATCAAGGTTAAGAGACCACCACAGTGTCCAAGAGGAAACTGACTTTTTGGCTCACTATGTAAAAGCATACTTGGGGCTCATGCATGGTGATGGGAGTCACAGGAGCCATTAAAGCCAACCTTGGCCCTGTCTGGCATGTGCAGCAAACTCTGTACCCAAGGGACTGCTCCTCTGGGGACATTTGTTCTGCCAGTGGTTGCATGACAGATACGATAGGGCCTTTGTGGTGGTTGATTGGCCTGGTGACATTCCCACAGGTAATGGCTCCCTTTTACACAAAGGACATAAGTCCATTTCATGGCTAGGGGTCCATTTCATGTCATTCTTTATTATACCAGAAGCTTACTAATTGTAGGGTCATAGTCAGGGTCTCTATGTTCTCTAGCTTGCCTCACTTCTTATCATTGTTATAAAACATGGAGATTGCAGTGTAAAACCTGACGTTATTCTTATTTAACCATAAAACAATAAATGACATTTTAAAAATCCCCAAATAAATTTGTGGTTTCCATATTAGCACTCTAAGCATGTGCTACATGGATACAAGGGTGTCCCCAAGCAACCAACTTCCAGGAAGTAATCGTAAGAGCACTGGGAAAGGGTCATCATCCATTACTAGTGTCTGCAAGGTGTCTTGGACCCCAGGGTGCTGAGGTCCAAGTGCTAGAAATTTTAAACTGAGACCAATGAGAGCAGAGGTCCCTGACCTTAGGGTAACATCACAGCTAACAAGATTTTGCCATGTTGAGAGAACCCAACCCTGAGCAGACTTACTTGAAAATTGAGCTGGTGATTGTATAGAAATGAGACGATGGGGTGAGTTAAAGCTCAGCTCCAGGAGGTCACTGGTGGAGAGGCAGGGAATTGCGGTCTGGGGCAGCTCAACCCAAAAGGGAGCAGTTACACCGGAGACAGGTCCAAGTCATGGCACCAATGTTGGATGTCCTCGCACAACAACGAGACTCCTGGTACCTGAGACAAGAGAGTTTTATTTAGGAATAGCAAGTTAGCTGCTCTCACAACTGGAGAACAGCAACCTACAACTGGGAATGAGAGTTCATAGGAACTCTGGTGAGAAGAGGACTTAGGCGAGAGGTTTGAACAAACACCCGTTACGGGCAGGGTCAACATTCCTGTGGCTGTATCAGACCTCTATCTGCTACTTGCAGAGACTCACGTGCAATGTGGTCGCTAGATTTACAGGTTAACCAAGATGGTGTGTAGAAAGTCTAACACCACCTCTCTGTACACTTTCACTTTGTAGTTCAAATTAGTAGCAAAGTCAAATGAGGTTTTAAATCACAGAAAAGTAGAAATACTCCACATATCCATTGACAAAATGGTACAGACGAAACTGATGAGTTCATACAACAATTCAGAAAGCTAAACTAAATATAATTGCATATTTCCAATTTATCCTTCCTCGCTTCAAAACAATCTCAGTTTCACATGTGACCTCAATGCTTGACTTGTTCATTGCTCTTACTCTACACATCCATGCACCTGAACACAGGACTCCTCTGGGAAGGAGAACCCGTGGTCTTCAACTACAGGAATCTGAAAGAACCTCACATATCTAAAGCATTAGATGACTAAATTTTAATATTTACTCATTTGCGTATTTTTAGCATTTATTTAATCCCAAGTGTCCCATGTAATATAGATACAATTGTACCCAAAAATTATACACAAAAAGGTAAGATTCTTTTCCTATGGAGCTCAGTTTTGATTGAGAATTAGCCAGATTTCCAAATTTCCTTGAATATGCAAGTCTGCAGTCCAAACAAGTGCTGGCTAGAGATTAAGTATGGAAATTGTCATAAATATTTATAGTCATTACCTAAAAGGGAAAAAAATGAAAGTAGAAAGGGGAAATGGCAAAGAGAAAAAGAAGGGGAGTAGGCAACCCAGGACTGTTTAAGAGTTTAATTGAAGGAGAGAGAGTAAGGAGGCCAGGACCAATGATCCAAATGACTGCTAATGATTCCTGCTTGGCTATGACCTGGATTTCATCATTAATTTGATCAAAACTGAAGTGCAGACAGGAGGATGGACTTAAAAGGAACACATGAAGAGAAAGCAGTCATAGAAGTAGAATGAGTGTTTCCCAGAGGAAAGGGTAGCCGTTCATGATAAATATTGGAAAGGACTTATGATAAGGACTGTGTCCTTACCTGTGCTATGGTAAGGATGGTTAGCAATTACATGATGTTGAGGAGCACAGTAAAGCTGCAGCCTACAGCATAACTTGAAAAGCTAGCTACAGCCAACCAGGAACAACTGAATATATCAGATGAGGGGAAAGTTAATTCTCAGGTTAGAAAAAAAGACAGTAAGCCATTTGCCAGCAGGGGAATTGTCTGTTTCAGATCTGTAATTTAGAAAAACCATTTTTACTAAACAGACAAAAGAATCTTAACTCCCCTATGATTACAGCAAATGCATTCTTCTCTTTGTCTTTTTCATTCATTATATGGGGGCTGAAGGAAAGATGGGTGAGAAGGAGAAAGAAAATGGAGAGTGTAGGACTCACCATGGGTGTAATTTTTTCTAACCTACAGCCTATGGGATTATCAGAATGTAAGGCAGAACAACAATTGCTTTACTTTTGGGTTAACAGAGAGGGTTATGGTCAAAGCAGAATGCACAAGTTCAAACACTAAGGAGGAAACATGGGTGAGTTGGGAGAAGGAGAAATGACTGGAAAATGACTTAGATGATATGAAGTCTTTTACACCACCCATCAGCTTGTTTCTTTTAAATTAAGCTTAAATTGGAAAAATTAGACTCCATTTTGAGAAGTCGAAGATAGCACAGGGCACCCACTTGTGTTAATTACTATCTTCAGCTAATGAAGAATTACTAACTCAGAAGTCTAAAAATGTAAAATTTAAGGAATTTCAGGCATACAATACTTCAGGAATATAACATTTACATGCACTTTTAATACTTTAGAAATTCTTTAAAATTTGAGTTAATTTAGGCTTCAGATATTAGTAGCTGAGTGTTCTCTCTGTGTTTCAGGAACAAGGTTGATAAGTTCAGATTCTTTAAAAATGCTGCTGAGTCAATTACTAACAGGCTAGTCATTCACATCAGAGAGCAGGCCATGGAGGTATATATACCAAACAACTGCTGTTTGCCTGTATCAGGAAACATCTGAAGTCTACTTACCCAGCTGCTGAGAAGACTATCAGAATTGAAATCAAGTGTTTCAAAAGCAAATTTCATGGAATGCTTCCCTGTTTCCTTTAAGATAGGCTTTATCTTCCTGATGATACCTGACAATCCAACATCAAATGATGTTTCCTTTCATTCAATCCTTTTTGATTACCCCAAACAATATACTGAATGGGGAAACCACTGGATTTAGTGTAAAAATGGTCTGCTTTTAAACAAAAATTAAAATTCACCATCTAGCTCTGGACAAATGATTGAACTTCATACACTATTTTATTTCCTACCCTATAAAATGGGCCTAGAAAGACCTCATATTTCAAACAGACCAAAATAAGTAATATTTTAAAGTCTTATAAAGGGTTATAACAAGCAAGTCTAATAAGCTACAATAATCATGAATTTTTAAAAACACATCTGAGAGCTCTGAGAAACCAAAGAAACCCAAATAAACAAAACACCAAAAGACATGCGACACTGCAAAGAATACAGAATCTATAAATTAGTCCAAGGATGTTGCTAATCAAGTAATCAGCAACGATAAAAAAAAAAAAAGCAACAAACTTTAGGAGGTGGAGGAATGTGGTAGAGTTATCTAAAATTTCCAGTTTTAAAAAAGCTATGATATGCAAATATATAGAAAAAATGCTATATACACACAGGAAAAACATCATAACCAATTAAAACTGTCCCTGAGGGAACTTTAATATTTTGTGGGGGGGAAGATAATGGGGACTAAACCCAGGTGTGTTTAACTACTCTTACCCACTAAGCTATATCACTTGACTGTCCGTTGCTGTTTTTAATTGTCAATCTTGAGATAGTGTCTTACTAAGTTGATTATGGCCTTGCTAAGTTGCTGAGGCTGGCTTTGAACTTGCAATCATCCTGCCTCAGCCTCCCAAGCTGCTCTTGGATTACAAGTGTGTGCCACTGCCCCTGACTAAGAAAGTCTTTAAATTGGTTGTTTTAAATATATGTTTTTTACAAGGAAATCAAGTTGTAAGAATTGAAGTAAAGTAAGATTACAATGCTTTACAAGTCAGACAAGATCAATAAAATACATGTTACAAGAAAGAACAAAATAGAAATTCTTGGGTTGGAAAGTTCAAACAAAAGTAAACTTTACCAGAGAGATTCAACAAGATATTTGAGTTGACAGAAGAATTAGTGAATTTGAAAAATAGGCCAATAATGATAATTCAGTCTGAAAACCAGAAAGAAAAATAACAAAGGAAAACAAATTCTAAATATATCAACATGTACATAATTATAGTCCTCATACAAGGGCAAATACACAAAAAAATAATCAAGAAAATACAATATTCGCTAGTTATCTATGTATTCAAATAGCTCAACAAATATTAGTATAATAAACTCCAAAGAGATTCACACTTAAGTACGTTATAGTCAAATTGATGGTGTCAAAAACAGGAAAGACAGCAAAAGAAAAATCTCATTTAAGCTATGTTCAATAGGATCTATAGCTGACTGCTCATTGGCAATGATGGATGCCAGAAGATAGTGGGAAGGCATCTTCAAAGTGTTGAAGGAAGCTCAGAAACCCCACCCAGAGGAACCTACTTACCCAACCTAGCCCCTGAGTGCGAGCCCCCCAGGCTTACCCAGGACACCCAGCCCCAAGGACTCCACCAGGAGCAGCCAACCCAGTATGCTCAGCTGTTGCATGTGAGACCCCAGACCACTGGTTCCCGAAGCCTCTGGTACAAGGCTGGCATGCATGCCCAGGACTCCTTCCAGGAGGAGCCCAATTGCCCAGGCCAACCACCGCAAGCAGGTCCCCAGGTCACACTGGCCCCAAGGCCTCTGGGCCTGGGCCAGCAAATGCATACAAAATACCTATCCCTGAGCACTCTGCATGGAAGAGCCAGCAGCCCACCCTGTGTGGGTCCCCAGGCAGTGCATCCCCAGGCCTCAAGTTCAATGCCAGCAGGCACACACAGAATACCCAACCCAGAGGTCTCCTCCCAGAGCAGTTGATGTGCCCAGCCCAGTCACAAAGCAGGTCCACAGGCTGCATGGGTCCCCAGGCACTGCAGGCCCCCAGGCCTCCGGTCCTGGGATGGAGATGATCTGCCCAACCAAGCCATCCCTGAGGATACCCACCCTCAAGAATCCCCAGCTGGAGCCCCCCAGACATAGCACATACTACCAGATCCAGACTTATCAGGCCCATCCCAACTGCCAAGGAAACCAAGTCCCCACATGTTGCACAGGTAGGACCATTCTGGCCTGCCTCATACTGCTGAGACCCCAGGGCCTACAGACATATACCAACTGCTGTGCTTCTACAATACAGCAGGCTGCCATGTACCCGCAACAGATTCCAGATCAAAGTCCTGGATCCTAGATCAAAAGAGTGCACCAAATCAAGTCTTCTGGCTGAAGCAGCTTTCTGAGAGCTCAGACGGGTTGTGTATGATTCAACCCTTTGACCTGCAAGGAAGAAGTACCTGGAGACCTGTCTTGCTTCCCCATAGGGAAACTCAATTTGAAGATCAAGAAGAAGCTCTTCAAAAATGAGGAATCAAACTAGAAAAGGTTCATCTCAAACCCACAACTCCCCAACCAAAGAATACACTGAAAGGGAGCAGGATGAAAACCTAGGAAAAAAATTATCAACAATCTGATTACTAAAAGAAACAATGAACTAAAAGAAGCTTTAATAAAGGGTCTAAGTGAGAAAACTCAAGAAATGAAGAGCTATTATCAAAGAAATCAATATACTAGAAAAGGAAGTAATGGAACTAAAATCTTCAATCACATCAGAAGAATGATGGAAGAATTTAATAGAATAACTTCTATAAAAAAACGGAACCTCAGCTTTTGAACAATTTCCATCAATGAGGAGACTGAGTAAGCCTGATTGCACAGATGACAAAAACACTCACACAGCATGAGCACAATTATCAAAATGTCTGGGACAAAAATCAGAAGAAACAACCTAAGACTAATTGGGATATGAGAGGAAATCAAAATGAAGATGAACAGCATCAAGAATATTCAGCAGGGGCACATAATCTAGGACAACCATAGATATATGGGGGAGGGGAAGAAGACGAGAGAGGTGGGGGAGATGAGAGGGAGGGAGAATAGGGTTGGAGCTAGGGAGATGATCAACAAGATAGCATGATTTTTACCCCCATGAGAATCCATTAATATTTGTGCAATTAATTAATTCTGGAAAATTCACAATCTAACAATTTAGATCACTTGTAGGGGCAAAATGTAGAAGAAACCAGGTGATGGGTGATGTGGGGGTAATCTGGTTTAAGAACATATGCCTAACACATGATGCTTTGTATGCACATATTATATAATAACTCCTTAATAAAATAATTACAAAAGATAGGGAGAAAGAGAATAAACTTAAAGAAAAATTTTCCCATATTAGAATAGAGTGATATATGCTCATCCAGGAAGCATACAGGATTAGACCCAATAGGTCTATTAAAATGAGAAACTCACTGAGACACACCATATTCTAAATGTATAATAGGGTAAATAAGGAAAGAATAGGAAAAGGTGCAAAAGAGAAATGCCAAATTACATTCAGAGGCAAATAAGGATCATGCTTGACTTTTCAATTCAGATCTGAGAAAGAAGATCCTGGAAGTAGATCTTTCAATGTCTGAATGATAACAACCTGTAACCTCACCAAAACTCATCTTCAAAACAGATATGGAAATAAGAACATTTCTCAATAAGATCAGACTTGCAGCATTCATGAACAGAAAACCAGCATTACAAGAATTCTCAAAGATAAACTACAGGTAGAAGAAAAGGCATACAATCCTCAAAACCCATGGAGGAAATTCAATAAAAATACACACTATCAAAAAGACAACCAAGACAGCATAGAACTCACTAATAAAACATGATGACTATGCACCACAACCAAATAATGATCTTAACAAGGAATGTGGATGGCCTAAATGCACCAATTAAAAGACACAGACTATCAGATTGGATCAAAACACATAATCCAAAAATATGCTGCTTACAGGAGACCCATCTTACAGCCAAAGATATACATGTATTGAGAGTGAAAGAACGGAAGGAAAAAAAAAATCTACCAGACTAAAAGCCCAAGAAAACAAACTGGTGTTTCAATCCTTATATCTGACAAAGTATATTTGTCATAAACTAATCAGAAGAGATAGATATGGCCACTAAATAATAACCTTAGTAAATATCTATTATCAATACACAATGCTCCCAAGCATGTAGAAAAAATACTCCATGGGGCTGGAGTGGTGGCTCAGTGGTTTCGATGCTTGCCTGGCATGCATGAGGACCCAGGTTCAAACCCCAGTACCACGTACACAACTAAGTATCTGAGCAACGAAAGTCATATGAAAAACTAATAAAATTGATTCTATCTTTCTGTTTTTCTCTATGTCCTTTTTTCTTTAAAAAAAATACTCCATGACATAAAACCACTTATGGACTCTTCTATCACCAATGGACAGATCTCAAAGCAAAGAAACAATAAAGACATCTCCAGCCTAAACATTTCCATAAACAGACATAAACAGACATCTATATAATATTCCACCCCAAATTTACCTTCTCAGCAATGCACAATTTTTCTCCAAAATCATATTCTAGTTCACAAAGGAAATCTCAGCAAATATAAAGTAGAAATTATTCCATGTATCTTATCAAACTATAGCCATAGTCCTAGCTAACAATTATGAGCAAAAATTATAACTGAAAATCCATGTATGCATAGAGATTGAATAAAGTCCTGTTAAATGAAGAAAGGATCTAAGAAGACATAAGAGCAGAAATCAAGTAATTCATGTAAACAAATGAGAATGAAGACACAACAGAAATCTCTGGGATAGCATGAAAATATTCTTAAGGGGAAAATTCATAGCAATGAGTACCTACATTGAGAACCAGGAGAGATCTAGAATAAATAAACTTATGCTCCACCTCAAATCCCTACAAAAGGAAGAACAATCTAACCCTAAACCCAGAAAAAGGCAGGAAATAATTAGGATCAGAGTTGAAATCAACAAAAATCAAGAATAAAAAACAAAAAGAATGAAACCAAGAGCTGATTTTTTGAAGAAAAAAAAATTGAGAGACCCCTAGCCAACCTCACTAAAAGAAGGAAATGAACCAAATCAACAAAATCACAAACAAGAAGGGAACAATCACTAACTCCAAGTAAATCCAATGAATTATCAGAATTTATTTTGAAAAACTGTATATCTCTAAATTAGATAATCTAGAAGACATGGACAAATTTCTGGACACATACAACACCCTGAAATTAACACAAGAGAATATCAAAAGCCTAAAAAGTCCAATAACAGGCACTGAAATAAATATAACAACAGCCTTCCAAAGAAGATGACTCCAAGACTTTCTGGATTACCTGCTGAGTTTTACCACCTTTATGAGGAAGCACTAACACCTTTCCTTATTAAGCTATTCCAATAAAATGAAAAGAAGGGACCTCTCCCAAACACTTTTTATGAAGTGACCATAACCCTGATACCAAACCCAACAAAGACACAACAAATAAAGAAAACAGCAGACCAATATCCCTGACAAACACTAAAGCAAAAAATCCTTATTGAAGTTTTAGAAAACCACTTTCAAAAACACATCAAGAAGATAATTCATCATGATCAAGTGGGCTTCATTCTAGGGACCCAAAGATGGTTCAACATACACCAACCAATAAATGTGATTCATCACTTAAATAGAATTAAGGACAAAAATATATGATCATCTCAATAGATGTATAAAAAGGGTGTTGAATTTTATCAAAGCCATTTATGCTCAAAACTCTGGGGAAGATTGGAATCAAGGACTTTAACTATGTAAAGGATACATATGACAAACCCTCAGATAGTATAATACTAAATGCAGAAAAGCTGAAAGCATTTGCACCCAACTCAGGAACAAGACAAGGCTGCCTGCTCTCACCACTATTATTCAATATAGTCCTCAAGACCCTCACTGGAGCAATCAGGAAAGAGAAGGAAATCAAAGGGGTAAGAAAAGGAAGACAGGAAGTCAAACTTTCCTTTTTGCTAATGACATGATACAATACCTTGAAGGTCCAAAAAACTCCACCAGAAAACTGCTTGAGCTTATAAACAGATTTAACAAAGTGGCAGGTTACAAGATCAACACTCATAAAGCAATAGCTTTCCTATATACTAATAATAGTGCAGAAGAAATCAGGAAATCAGTTGTATACACAATACCATCAAAAACAAAAATATGTGGGAATTAATCTAACAAGAGAAGTAAAAGACCTCTACAATTAAAATAATAAAACATGGAAGAAAGAAATTGAACAAGACCTAAGAAGAAGGAAGGACATTCCATGATCTTGGTTAGGCAGATATAATTAAAATGGCCATTCTGCCAAAGCACTATACAGATTCAATACAATCCCAATCAGGATACCAATGTCATTCTTCACAGATATAGGAAAAGCAATTCCCAAATTCATCTGGAACAACAAGAAACCCAAAATAGCCAAA
Source organism: Aplodontia rufa (assembly GCA_004027875.1). NCBI lineage: Eukaryota > Metazoa > Chordata > Mammalia > Rodentia > Aplodontiidae > Aplodontia > Aplodontia rufa. The sequence continues at coordinate 22,467 of PVKS010026579.1, forward strand.
ACATTACTAAGAAAGATGAAACAGGTGTTTGCACAATGCCAGATCTAAAACTATACATAGAGCTGTAGTAACAAACACAGCACAGTACTGCAATCAAAGTAAGAACAAAGACCAATGGAACAGAATAGATGACCATGAGACAATCCCACAAATCTTTAAATATTTGATATTTGACAAAGGAGGTTAAAATATAACATGGAGAAGAGACAGCCTATTCAACAAATGGTGCTGGACAAACTGGGCAGCCATTTGCAGGGAGTTCAAATTACATCCTTATCTCTCTCCTTGCACAAAAATCAAATTGAAATGGATCAAAGAACTAGGAATTAAACCAGCTACCATACAACTGCTAGAAATTAGGACCAACACTCCAGCATTTGAGAGTAGGCAAAGACTTTCAACAAGACTCCTAAAGCGGAAGAATTAAAGTCAAAAAAATCAATGAGTGGGATGCCATTAAACTAAAAAGCTTCTGCACAACCAAGGAATTGATCAAAATTGTCAAGAGACAACCTACAGAATTGGAGATAATCATGGCCTGTGATTCCTCCGACAGAGGACTAATATCCAAAATTGCAAAGTACTCAAGAAACTTCAAATCAAAAACACAAACAATCCAATCAATAAATGGGCCAGAGAGCTAAACAGAAACTTCTCAGAGAAAGCTAAGCAAGCCAACGAATACATGAGAATGTATTCTAAATCACTAGTAAACAGAGAAATGCAAATCAAAACTACATGAAGATTTCACCTCACTCCAGTCAGATTGACAAAGATGAATATAAACAGTAACTGATGCTGGAAGGGTTGTGGGGTGATAGGAACATCAGCACACTGTTTGTGGAACTGCAGGCTGATACAGCTGCTCTGGAAAGCAGTGCGGAGACTCCGAAAATAATTAGGGATGGATCCACCATATGACCCAGCTATCCCTCTTTTGGGTATTTTCCCAGAAGAGCTAGAATCAGCACTTTACAGTGATGCAGCAAAATAAATGTTCACAGCAGCTCAATTTACTACAGCTAGATTGTGGAACCAACCCAGATGCTCTTCATTGGACAAACGGATCCAAAAGCTGTGGTGTCCGTATATGTATATGTGTGTGTGATACACACACGCACACACACAAAATGGAGTTCACTCAGCTGTGAGTAAAAAACAATATTATGGTCTCTGAAGGTAAATGATCGTGATGGGAAAAAATCATGTGGAGCAAAAATTAGTCATATCTAGAAACTCAAGAGTCAAATATTTTCCCTCATTTGTGGGGGCTAGAGCAAAATCCAGGCTTCGGTGAAAGATAGTCAAGCTCTTGTACTAGACTCAAAGTTGAAGCAACACATAATCTAGGGGAACTATAGACATGCAGTGGGAGATGGGGACAAGATAAGGGGAGGGACTAAGAGAGTGAGGGAAGATAGGGAAGGATATAGGGAGATAATCAACAATGTAACATACTCTTTATCCCCTGCCAAGAAGTCAAATAGTACTTCTGCAATCATTTAATTCTGGAAAATTCACAATCATATATAAATGTCCGTATATATACATATATGTATGTGTGTATATGGACATTTATGACTTATTGGGGAAATACAGAAGACTCAAGAGACTAAGGCGATGTGGGGATGAGTGGATAAGTATCAAAAGCATATTATATTGTTACTTTATATGCATTTATGATTGTACAACAACTCAACTCCTTAATAATAAAAAAAAAAGTCTGAAGGAAAGCCTGTCAACCAAGAATTCTGTCTACAGCTAAACTCTTGTTCAAGTAATTGGCATAATGTGAGATAAATAAAAATAGGTATGTTGTTGTTATTAGCTAAACATGCACTACAAGAAATTCTTGTCTGGCCAAACCATCAACCACAGTTTACCCAAAATTGATGGCAGACAAGTTCCTACAAGGGACCACCCCAAACTGTCCTGAAAGGGAGTTAATTGAGATTTCAAAGAAAGAAGCATTAAATGTCAGGATGATCAGTCTGAAGAATTTCTTAGGTGAATTGAATTACAGAGTGCTGCACTGGTCCTCAAGATGGAAAGTAAGTAAAGGGATATTCTCAACAGGGGGTTAAGCTATAGAGCTTAATGAGTGTTTAAGGAGTTCTTCTCAGGGCCTGAGCTAAATAAAATGTACAAATACTTAGAAAGACATACTACAGAAACTGTTATAGGTCTTGTAGATTTTAGAAAACATTCTGGGTGCAGTGGCACATGCTTGTGATCTCAAGGGCTGGAGACTAGGGCAGGAAGCTAAGTTAAAATCCAGGCTCAGCAACTTAGTGAGGCTCTAAGCAATTTGGCAAGACCTTGTCTCAAAATAAAAGTTATAATAATTGAGGCAAAATGGTACTGAAATGAAGATAAATATATGAATTATTGGAGTAGTATTGAGTCCAGAAATAAACTCTCATGTTTATGACCAATTGATTTGACAAAGGTGCCTATGTAATTCAATGGGAAAAGAGTCATCATTAAAAAAAAAAAAACCCAACCTGTACTGGGACAAAGGAAATACACATACAAAAGGATGATGATGTTGGACATCTATCTAAAAGCATACAAAAACAACTCAAAATGTATGAAAGTGTAAAAGCAAAAACTACAAGTATCATGCTTCTGTATAGCTTTATAGTTCTTATAGCTTTAGAAACAGAGGCATAAATCCTCATGACCTTGGATTAGGCAATGTTTTCTTAGATATAACACCAACAGCAAAAAGCGACTGCCCCCCTAGAAAGAAAGTAAACTGGATTTCTTCAAAATTGAAATTTTTATGATTCAAACTATCAGAAAGGGAAAAAACAACTCACAGTACACAAAGAGGTTTCCAAACCATATATATTCTAGATACAACTCCACATATATAACTGTTATAAATAAAAACAGTTCAACTAAATAGGTAAAATATATAAGTAGACACTTCTCAAAAAAAATGCATACATAGCCAACCATCACATGAAAAGAGGCTCAACTTCTTTATTAAACTTCATGGAAAAGTAAACACAAACCAAAAATCTCCATCTAACCACTAGATACACACTAAAATGGCTATAACAAAGACAGATAATAAAAACAATATTGTCAGTCATACAGAGAAATTGGAACCCTCACACATAACTGATGAGAATGTAAAATTAGCCCCATTGGAAAGCAATCTGACAATTCCTCAAAGATCTAAAGATAGCTGCCATATAACTTAGCAATTTTACTGCAAGGTGTATATCCATGAGAAATGAAACATGTCCACACAAAAACATAGCAATCTTATTCATATATTCAAAAAGTAGAAGTAATTCAAATATCAACTAATGTATGACTAAATAAAATGTGGTATATCCATAAAATGAAGATATGGCAGTTATCGATGAAGTATGATACATGCTATAACATGCATGAACCTTGAAAGTATTTTTCCAAGTGAAAGAAAACTTCATAGTGGATCACATATGGTATGATTCCATTTATATCAAATAGCTAAAACAGGAAAATCTACAGAGAGGAAAGCAGAGCATTAGATTCCTAGGCCTGGGGGTAAGTGAAGAGAAATAATGAGAAGTTGGAGACTGACAACTTTTAGAATGATGAAGATGTTCCACAATTGATTGTAGTATGATTGCACAACTCGAAATACATGAAAGGTTACCAAACTTCAATAAAGTTTTCTTCAATATAGAAATGAAATTCTGTATTAATAATGGATCATTGAAAAATGGAATTTTAAAAACAAGAGAAACTGATAATACCAAGTGATGGAAAAAATGTGAAGCAGTTAAATCCCTCAAGTATTGCTAGTAGGTATTAGTAAAGTCACATTCAAAAACTATTTGACACTATCTACTAAAACATAATAAATGTCTCTTTGAGAACAATTCTACTCCTACGCATACACTTAAGAAAGATGGTGCCATATACACCAAAAGTCATATCCAAGATTACTTACAGAAGCTTTGATATAGAAAAAATGGTGGTGGAGGGAATCCATAGGTCCATCAAGAGTACAATGAATAATTTGTAATTATTTATACCTTGAATAATACCCAGGAATTAAAAAGAACGAACTCTAGATTCAACACTTGTCTGAATCTACTAGACATGTTGTTAATAAAACCAGATTTTAAAAAGGGGGTTCAACTGCATGATCCTACTTAATGAGTTTAGATCAAGATAAACTTAATCTAGTGTATGAACAAGAATGAGGTTAAATATTAGGCTATCAAGGAGCGTAAGCGAGACTTCTGGAGTGGTGTGGATATTTTATAACTTAATCTGAGTGGTGTATAAATATGTAAAAATCATCCACCTGCACACTGGAAATCTGTTCACTTATGCTTGAGTTTAAAACATTTAAAGTTTTAAGATTTAGCAATTAAGTAATTACTTATCTTTGAAAGGAGTTTTGACCATGGTAAAGGCAAAAGCCAGGTGGCAGTGAGCTGAGGTTGGGGAGGGATATAGAGATTAAGAAGTAGAGTCTGTGTGTGCAGACTAATGTATCAAGATGTTGAACAACAAAAGGAAGGAAACACAGGTTGATGAATTGGGCCTAGGAAAAAAAATATCTGGTACTGGTTTAAGTAAGGCCGCATTGGCACATGCTTAGAAATACAAATAAAAAATATAATGGAAAAAGAGGAGAAAACTAGAATTGATCATTTTGCACCATGGATGGAAGCTCAGGCCTTTATGTTAGTCTTGGTTTAAGCCTCAACTCTACCACTTACTCTTTGTAAGGCTTTGCACATGCTACCTGGCCTCAAGATGAGTTCCTTGTCTATAAAATGGAGAGAAATGTTTTAATTTTTATAGTGTTACTGGGAGAATTTTCTTAATTTGAGCCTGATAAATATTATGCCAACCTAAGGAGAATTCAAAAAAATACCATTAAGAACACAGGTAGAAAATGGAACTGAAATATCAGGAAAGAATACCAAAAAATAAAACTAAGTTTTAAAAGCATGTTAAGAGAAAAACTAAGTTAACAACAAATTCTTCACTTTTTTTCCCCACAGAGAAAAATTGTCTTTTACTAAAATAGACCCAACATAAGGTTTGTTACTTACATAAGAGATTCTCAAACTCTTTGGAGGACTGAAGACGACATTGAGATTCTGACTTTCCGGTAACATCTTCACATATTAAAAACAAAACAAAACACTCCATTGAAATGGAAAGAAATAAATGCTAATTACACCAAAGAGCTATCCATTCTTAAAACCTATGTGTTCTTATATGTTGCAATCAAAATAGTTTTTATATATTAAATCAATAATTTAACCTTCACTTATTTGATGAAAGATCTAGATCCTTTTCCTGAGTGCTAGAAAAAAAACAAATCTGAGGCTATCTCCCTTCAAGGATTTTCCCATTCATTTCCATACCCAAAAGGAGAGGGGGCATGTGACATGCTGAGAAATGCAGGTGCAAATAATTGACGAGGCCAGCGTTCCATTGTCATAGAAACAAAGCACATCAAATTAATGAGGCCCACAGAGACCCAGAAGGCTGGGGCCAATCAGAAGCCTGCTTCACATGTGCTTTGAGAAAACCTGGCAGCCTTTTTGTTTGTATTCGGGACAACCTAAAATTTCCAGGAAAGAGAAATCATCTTCATATTAGGTTTCCAAGGAGCAAATGTATAAAGCCCAAACTCACTATTTGACCTGTATGCCAAAAAAAATGTTACCAGGAATGATTTAACTAAGAACTTGCTTAGCTTTTTTTTCTTGATGTTTGTTAATCAAAATATATTGTCTAAAATGTTAATCAAAATATATTGTCTAAATTTACTATTGCTAGGCTATGGAAACTACCCCGATGTCCCTCACAGGAAGAATGGATCCAAAAACTGTGGTACATTTATACCATGGAATATTACACAGCAATTAGAAACAATGATATTGCAGCCTTTGAAGGTAAATGGATGGCTATGGAAGAGATCATGATGAGTAAAATCAGCTTAACCCAGAGATCTAAGGGTCGATTGTCTCCACTCATCTGTGGAGGTGGGGACTA
>PVKS010026580.1:0-28504 GCA_004027875.1 Aplodontia rufa
TGCCCGGCATGTGCAAGTACATGGGTTCAAACCCCAGCACCCACATTAACAACTAAGTGTTGGAGCAATGAAAGTCATGTGAAAAACTCAATAAAAATTGATTCTTTCTGTCTCTGTATCTTTCTCTCTCACTGTCCTTCTATCTTAAAAAAAAAAAAAAGAGAAAGGGGCAGTGAGAGAGAGAGAGAGAGAGAATCAATTTTATTTAATTTTTCACGTGGCTTTTGTTGCTCAGACACTCCATTGTGTACATGGTGCTGGGGTTTGATCTCACATACTTGCACAAGCCAGGCGAGCGCTGTAACCGCTGAGCCACCACTCCAGCCCCTATGTGTGGCTATTTAAATGTAAATTAATTCTGTTCCTCAGTCATACTAGCCACAGAGTGCCCAGTAGTCATATGTGGCTAGTGCTCAGCATGTTAGAGATCATAAATGTAGAATGTTCTATCCTCCGAAAATTTCTGTTAGGCATCACTGCTTGAAATGCAACTCTGTTCATTTTCCCTTTTCCTTTTTTTTAGAGAGAGAAGGACAGTGATAGAGAGAGAGAGAGACAGAAAGAATCAATTTTTTAATTTAGTTTTTCACATGGCTTTCGTTGCTCTGACACTTAGTTGTGTACGTGGGTGCTGGGGTTTGAACCCATGTACTCACGCATGCCAGGCAAGCACCAGAACCACCCAGCCATCGCAACCACTGAGCCACTGCTCCAGCCCTTCCCTTTTCCTTTTAATCAAGAAGTTATATTTTGGCTTAATAAATGACTACAGTATGCATGCAATGAATACAATTGGGGATAAATGCAATTCTTTTGAAAATGCATAAGGAATAAGGAAAATGTCTCAAGTCCCCGTCTTTTGATGGCTTAGGAGATTTGAAAGTCTCTTAATGGGAGAGTAACTTTTCCCAAGTGTCCTGGGACTTTTTTTTTTTTTTTTTTTAAGAACTCTGATTTTCAGATTTAATTCTCATTCTATGGTCTTCCTGATTTACAACTCTTAACACTCAGAAGAATTTCATCATTTTGTATATGATTATGCGTTATGGCCATGATCCACAGTTCCTTTCTCACTTCAACGAAGGATGGCTCCTTAGTTAATTTAACTCAGTGGACCTCAATGTTATTTCCAAGTCCAGTATGCTGGAGGGGAGCCAGGGACACCTCCAGGTGAGACACACTGGCTTCAGCAGGTGGCTAGGAGGGGACTGGAGAGAGGAGGAAGTTGTAGAGAAAGAGAAAAGGTTCAAAGGAGAGGGAATGGGACAGTATTTAAAAGGACAATTTCCTGGAGGAAGGAGGACTGAAATAGGGAAAATCAATGGAAGGAATCAGGCTCAACCTTCTCATGTTCATATATTAACATATCATAGTGAATCTCATCAATATATATATCAACGAGTCACTAAAAAAATAGCTATTTAGTAAATAACAGAAATACCAGTAGAGGGAAGAGAAAGGAGGAAGGTGGGGGTATATTGGGGATTGAATTAGAATAAGTTATACTGCATACTTTTATCGAAAAGGTAATGTTTATCCTACTGTCAAATACATCTAAGCTGAAGAAGGGGTGGGGGGAATGGAGGGGCAAGGGAAATGCTGGAACTGAGTTAAAACAAGGTGCACTCCAGGCTTTTGTAAATATGTCATTGTATATACTATTGTCATGTATATTAAAAAAAGTTCTTCGTAGGTACAAGAATTATGTCATTATACTTGGGTATGTTAGAATAAATATATACCCTGGAAAGAGAGGCAAGGGACCAGGGGATGGGAGGAGGGAGATGGGGGAGTGCTGGAGGGGGATATGTTGGCCAAATTACATTGCTGTATTGTGTGCATGTATGAATATGTGACTGCAAATTCCATCATTATGTACACCTATAATGCACCGATAAATATAATGCAAATAAATCTCTACAAGCATTCTCTGTAGCCATCTCATTTCTCTGCAGAACTGGAAACCATCTCTTTCTCCCTGAAGTGTCCCCTGAACTTTTCCGGTCTCCACCGTCACTGTGGCCTTGATCTCATTCCCATAACTATCTGATCCTGCTGTTCGTTTCCCCACGTTCCAGCTGGGGTTGAACTATGGGACTACCCAACACTGTTAGCGTAGGGAGAAGCGTAGAAGCGTCACCTTCTCCCAGTCGGGATTTAGCAACCTTTGTCTTGCCTTGCCTGGAGGTTTGTGGTAAATCTTTCATGAGGATAAACTTACTAGGCGGTCCCTAACTGGAGCTAGCACTATGCCAATGAAGTCTAGCAACAGCAACAACAGCATGCTACACAATTTGTACAACACTACACAATTTCTAATTTCTAAAGTTTTAATTTATTGGGACTGTAGTTGGCAACAATGTACCAAGGAGTTTAAAGAATTTAAACAGTATTCTGGTTTTTATGCCTCTTTTGTGAGCACTTCAAATAGACTTTTTTTTTTTTTTTGTAAGAGAGAAGGACAGTGAGAGAGAGAGAGAGAGAGAGAGAGAATCAATTTTTATTGAGTTTTTCACATGGCTCTCGTTGCTCTGACACTTAGTTGTGTACGTGGATGCTGGGGTTCGAACTCATGTACTTGCACATTGGGCAAGCGCCATAACCGCCGAGCCACAGCTCTAGTCCTCAAATAGACTTTTAATCCAGTTTTTTACTTTACATTTCCCAAATTAAAGTAAGTTAGCTTTATTTGGTGAAAGACTTCAAGGTTTTGTAATTTTGTAAATGACACATTTGCTATGGTAGACACAATAGTGACCCAGTCACCTCAAAATAATGAAGCTCAGTTCCGATGAATCAATAAATCATTTTTCCTGAACCATGGGAAAGTTCTGATGAATAGTTTATAAGAAACTCAATGGAGGCTGGAGCGGTGGCTCAGCGGTTACGGCGCTTGCCTTGCAAACGCAAGTACCCAGGTTCAAACCCCAGCACCAAGTACACAATGAAGTGTCTGAGCAATGAAAGTCCATGAAAAACTAAATAAAATTGCTTCTGCCTTTCTCTCTCTATCACTGTCCTTCTCGCTTTCAAAAAAAAAAAAGAAAGAAAGAAACTCAAGTCATGAATTTATTTATATATATGTAGAATTAACGTCAACTACATAAATGTCACCTTACCAAAAATTTTAGGAAATTAGGAAGGAAGAGAAATGGCAACGGTGGACATAATTAGAGATTCCTTCAAGACTAACCAATGGGTAGAATGGTGACAAGAAACAAATCAAACTTGGAATGACAGTTCTAAAAATTAGTTTTTAAACTACAAATTGCACAAAGGATTTGTGACTGATACAATGTATGAATTCTGCCCAAGTCTCATAAACTACTTTCCACTATGCTTAATTTCCCTACCTCCTCTGTGCTTTCTCATCTCTTCAGCAGATTCTAACATTCTTTTTCTCTCTCTTCAGATTACTGAAGTGTTTATTGCTCTTTAAAAAGAAGCATTTAGGACTGGAGAAGTGGCTCAGTGGTAGAGCACTTGCCTGGCATGCATGAGGACCTGGGTTCAAACCCCAGTATCACATACACAACTATGTGTATGGAAGAATAAATAGAATTGATTCTCTTTTTAAAATAAATTAATTAATTAAAACAGGGGCTGGGGGGCTGGAGCGATGGCTCGGCGGTTACGGCGCTTGCCGGGCATGCGCAAGTACACGGGTTCAAACCCCAGCACCCACGAACACAACTAAGTATCAGAGCAACAAAAGCCATGTGAAAACTAAATAAAAATTGATTCTCTCTCTCTCTCTCTCTCTCATTGTCCCTCTCTCTTAAAAGAAAAAACAAAAAACAAAAAACTGGGGCTGGCATGGTGGCTCTATGGTTACAGGGCCTGGCATGAGCAGGGAGTACAAGAGTTCGAACCCCAGCACCATGTATACAACAAAGTTTCAGAGGAATGAAAGAACATGAAAAACTAAATTTTAAAAAAAAGTGCTTCTCTCTTTCTCCCTCTCTCTCTCACTGTCCCTCTTTCTTTAAAAAAAATAAATAAAAATAAATTAATTAATTAAAACAAAGAAGCCTTCTTAATACTGAAAATCATTTTCAATTTGTGGTCATTCTGCCCACTCTCATGATCTTTACATGCCAAATCTTGGCTCCTTATAGTCATTTTTTATTTTCCCAGTTTAATTAATCTGAAGATAACATGTTTTTATTGCAGAAAATAAACAACAATCTATTTTAATGTTAAATTGTTTTCAGATCAGTTTTTAAGGGGTTAGCAATTTGTCATTCCATAAGTCTGGACATTCTAAATACATTTATGTTTAAAACTGTTATCATTAGATTGATGAGTGTGGGGGAGCTTGCCTGTGATCCCAGCTACTCAGTAGTTTGATGTATGAGATGAGCCTGGACAACTTAGCGAGAGACCCTGTCTCAAAATGAAAAAAATAAAATGAGCCAGGGATGTAGCTTAGTGGGGTCCATTCCCAGCACAGGGAAAAAAAATTTTTTTTTTGTTATGATCATCTTTAGAAAACAGTATCTTGAGGGCTGGACCAGTGGCTCGGCAGTTATGACACTTGCCTGGTAAGCACGAGTACGAGAGTTCCGACCCCAGCACCACATACATAACGAAGTGTCCAAGGAATGAAGGTCACATGAAAAGCTAAATAAAAATTGCTTCTCTCTCTCTCTCTCTCTGTCACCTCTTTCTTTAAAAAAAAATAATATTTTGAAATAATCATGTTTCAAGGCATTAAAATCAGATGAAAGCATTTCAAGATAAAAATGCAAAACTAACAAGGACAATTTTCAAATTATCCGTTCAATCAGAAATTAAAGTGTTAGAGCATTTAATTTCCGTCTCTCACCATCATTGTTCTATAGTCCTTGTAATTAATTGCATTTGTGTCTGGATTAATGGCAGCAGACAACATTTCTTCCATTTCTTCTTGAGAAAAAGGCTCACCTTCTTCAGTCGTATGTTTGATGAGTTAGTTCATCCTTAGTAAGAAACTCACATTTAGTGGGATCTAAAACCTAAAAAGCTCGAAGAAGGGCATCTTCTGGAATTGGTCTGTACCTTCTTCAGTCATCACTGGAACGAATTTTCATATCAGATGTGTCCAGTGGGTTCTTCCCCAACCTCTGAAAGCTGATCATGCAGCTCTCCTTCACTAGGGTATCATCCTAGCAAACTGACAATTGTCCCACTCTCTCTCACATCCGCAGTATTATTTGACTCATGCTCAAACACTTCAAATGCCTCTTGGATTTTTGTGTGTGTGTGTGTGAGAGTCTGCTACTATTAACTCTTCCTTATCTTTATCTTATGGATGCAGAGTCTGTTGCCAGGGAAATGCAAATCTTCAGCCCTGGTCTCAGCTTCCCAGCCCCCCAGGGCTGCTGCCGCCAGCCGGACTGGGGGAAGGGGCTGCCCAAGATTCTAACTTTTTTTTTTTTTTTTTTTAAGAGACAAGGTCAGGCTGGAGCAGTGGCGGTTTCGGTGCTTGCTGTGCAAACTTGAGGGCCCAGGTTCGAACCCCAGCACCACGTACACAACTGAGTGTTCGAGCAATGAAGGCCATGTGAAAAAACTAAATAAAGTTGTTTCTTTCTTTCTCTGTCTCTCTCACTGTCCTTCTCTCTTTGAGAAAAAAAAAAAGAAAGAAAAAGCGAAGGACAGTGAGAGAGAGAGAGAGAGAGAGAATCAGTTTTCCACATGGGTTTCATTGCTCTGACACTTAGTTGTGTACCTGGTGCTGGGGCTCAAATCCGGGTCCCCACGCAGGCCAGGCAAGCACTCCAAGCACTGAGCCACTGCTCCCTTCTTTGACTTTTCATTGAGTTGAATTTAGACCAATCACCCTGCAGAATATCCCATATCGTACATCTGCTATTTTTTCAATCATTTCCTTGTGATTAACTTCAGGTTAAGCATTTCTGGCAAGAATACCTGGGTGCCTCACACCAAGTGGAACATGACCTAATGCTGTCCCACTGTGGCTGAAAATTTGTTCACTTGGTGAAAGCTGCCGTTGCCAATTCCTCTGTGGTCAATATGTTCAAGTGACATTTACTCTTTTCTATGAAGTGCCTCGCTTATATTTCTCCTGTAGAGCTGTTAATTTTCCCCTTCATATCTAAAGTAGTTGTAAGCAGTAAATCTCTCTGACTTACAAAGCACCAGGACTTTTATTAGTGATATAAGTTGAAAAGACTTTCGGTCAGGTTGTTATATGTCCTTTGATTTTTCCTTACAGAGCTTTGACATTGTTGTAATAGAAAAGTTTAAAAATTTTTATGAAATCGGGGCTGGAGCGGTGGCTGGTGGTTATGGCACTTGCCCTGCATGCGCAAGTACACGGGTTCGAACCCCAGCACCATGTACACAATGAAGTGTCTGAGCAACAAAAGTCCGTGAAAAACTAAATAAAATCGATTCTTTCTCTCTCTCTCTCTCTCTCTCTCACTGTCCCTCTCTCTTTTAAAAAAATTTTTTTTATGAAATCAAGTTTATGAGTCTTTACTTTTGGAGTTTGAGTCATGGTTTAAAGGTTGTCTCCACAATCAATTTATAAAGGAACTCATCAAAATTTCTTCTAGTACTTGCATTGTCTTATTTTTTAAATTTTGATTTCTTATCCATTTGGTGTATATTCTGGTGTATGATCTCAGGGTATTTCATTTCTGCTTAAAATCATAACTCTATTGGGTATTTCCCAGAAAGCTAATTTTAAAGTGAAATTACCATTTAGTAGACTAAGAACTACATTTAGTATAGAAAAGAGGTCAACGAAATATGGGAGATAATCTAGGGAAAAAATGGGCAAGAGAAATTAAAAAGGCATTTCATGAAAGAGGAAATCTAGATGTCTGATAAAAATGTGAGGGGTTGGGGTATTGTTCAGTGGTAGATCCTGCACCAGGACCTGGGTTCAAATTCCAGCACTGAAAACACACAAAAAAGAAAAGAGTGCTCATCCCATGTTACCACAGGGATGAGATATTTCTACACACTCACTGGATGAGAGGAAAAAAAGGAGACTAGCAACAAGTTTGGGCAGTAGTAATGGACACTATTTGAAAGTGTGCTCAGTAGAACCATTTGTGGGGGCTCCTTGGCAGGCAGGACTTATTCAAATTAAGGATGTGCCTGCTGCATGACTTAGCAATTCGACTGAGATGTACATACTCAAAAGAATTGAATGGCATATTCTCCAGATGATGTGTTCCCCCCCCCCCCCCCCTTTTTTTTTCAGTGCTGGGATCAAATCCAGAGTCTCACATATGCTAGGCAACTAGGAAGCTACATCCCCGGTGCCAGTGTTATATTTTAGTGGTAATTCTACCTTTTTATTTATTTATTTATTTTTTTTTTGGTTGTGTTGTGAGTGGAACCTAAGTGGAGGTGCAGACTCAAGTGCCTGCAGGTGACCGTTTTAATATTCTTTATTTAGGGGTTGCAGATTTAGCTCAGTGGCAAAGCGCTTGCCTAGCCCCGAGTTCAGTCCTCAGCCCTAAAAAAAAAAAAATTATATATATATATATTCTTTATTTAACACAGCGCTCCAGATATATCGATTCACAGTTCAAGGGATGTCACACTACAAATCACACTCTCCTATGTTCTTATCTTATTTAGTCACGGCACACTGCAGAGTATAAACTAACAATCACACACCACTTGTAGACTATTCTTAATGCAATAAGCTTAAGGCGATAGGCAGGGAAGAATAGGCGCATTGTCCTCTCACCAGCATCGGTGTGATGCCCATGGTCACAAGCAGGACGCAAGCAGAGTCCGGGTACAAGTAGTCTCATGGGTCGACGTCTGCTTTGTTGGGCAGGTCAGGTGCTTTCCAGGCTGAGTTGAGGTCAAATTGCAGGGAGCTGGATGGTTGGGTTTCGGGGCTGTCAGCTGATGTAAGAGACCGGATCTTGGCGATGGCAGGTCAAAGCGGGTTGCAAGGACGGCGCTTAGGCATGCGACAGTGTAAGGACCAATGTCAATACACTATCACCCTAGTGCACGTCTCTGCTTCCTCGGTTCCAGGCCTTGGTTTTTTTTTTCATGAGTTTTGGGTCTGAGCTACTTTCACCTACATCATCTAATTAGTATGGATATTTGGGTAACACCTTCTCATTAGTATGCATTTGGGGTAACACCTTTCATTAGTATGCATTTGGGGTAACACCTTTCATTAGTATGCATTTTGGGGTAACACCTTCTCATTAGTATGCATTTGGGGTAACACCTTCTCATTAGTATGCATTTGGGGTAACACCTTTCATTAGTATGCATTTTGGGGTAACACCTTCTCATTAGTATGCATTTTGGGGTAACACCTTCTCATTAGCATGCATTTTTAGGCAAGGCCTTACTTGGTTAGCACATAAGGGTCATGGCAAGGGAAGTTCCAGGCGCATTCTGGAAATTGCCTTACAGCTGTTAATCTGCAGCGAATTTGCTGTTATCTGGTACTGTGCAGGTGGCGGAGTTATGTCACTGTGTGACTTGCGTTTTGGAAGCTTGCTCTGTGTACTAGACTATGTCTCTGGCCACTCTGGACAGATTGGTACCAGGGATTGGACTCAAGGGCTCTTTAACCACTGAGCCACATCTCCACCCCGTCAAAATATTTTTATTTTGAGACAGGATCTTGCTAAATTGCTTAGGACCTTGCTAAGTTGCTGAGGCTGGCTTTGAACTTGCGATCCTGCCTCAGTCTCCAAGCCGCTGGGATGACAGGTGTGTGCCATCACATTCAGCTTGTAGCCCTATTTTTATAACAGCCTTAAATTGGAAACAACTCTTACTGTTCTTCAGTACTGTAATAGTGAATAATTTGTGCTATATTAGTAAATAGAATACAATCTAGTAATGAAAACAGGGCTACATGCAACAACGTAATGAATCTCACAAACATGATGCTGAGTAACAGCTCAGATACAATAGAGTATGAGTTATAAGATTTCATTTATGTAGAAGTTGCACAGCAGTTGTAACTAAACCATGTTAGGTTGAGTACTATGGTGGTAAAACTATAAAGAAAAGGAAGTAATTACCAGTAAGTCAAAACAATGGCTACTTGGGGAAGAAGAAAGGATTTGTGATTAAGAAGAAACAGACAATAAGCTTATGGGATGGGGAATAATGTTCTGTTTTCTAACCTGTGTAGTAGTGATAGGGTTTTTGCTTTATAAATAGTGGTTCACTTGTACATTTCTATTTTAAACACTTGCGTTATATTTTGCAATAAAAGAGATTTATGAATATTTTAAATACCCTATTGACTGGACCACAGAATGGAAATCACCTAAAGGTAAAATGTCAAAAGTTCAAAGAAGGGCTGGAGCAGTGGCTCAGTGGTTACGGCACTTGCCCGTCATGCGCGAGTACACGGGTTCAAACCCCCAGCAACCCACATGCACAGCTGAGTGTCGGAGCGACGAAAGCCATGTAAAAAACTCAATTTAAGAAATGGATTCTCCCTCTCTCTCTCTCTGTCCTTCTCTCTTAAAAAGAAAGAAAGAAATAAAGTTCAAATCTGGATCTGGAGGGTTGGCTCTGCAGTAGAGCGCGGGACTGGCATGCGTGAGGACCCAGGTTCAATCCCCAACACCACATACACAACTAAGTGGAGGAAAGATAACAACCAGATGAAAAAATAAAATTAACTCTCCATCTCTCTTTCCTCTCTCTCATAAAAAAAAAAAAGGAAAATTCAAATGGACCAAAAAAATGAATGAAAGCATGCCCAAGTTCATGAGTAGCCAGGGAAAGAAATCGAGAACGAAATATCACTTTATGTGACTCAAACTGACAAGTTCAAAGGAGCGATAATGCATGTCACTGGTGAGGATGACGGGACAGGGTCCCTCCACACACAGGGAATGCTACTTTTTTTTTTTTTTAAATGGTGCACTGAGCTCATTAAAAAAAAAAAAAGGATGATTCACCCAATCCAGAAAATTTACTAGTATATGAGAAACACAGCTGCAAGAATTGTTATTGTAGGGGCTGGAGCTCAGCTGTTACAGCGCTTGCCCAGAGCTTGCCCAGCATGCGTGAGTACTCAGGTTCAAACCCCAGCACCACATACACAGTGAAGTCTTGGAGCAATTAAGGCCACATGAAAAACTAAATAAAATTATTTCTCTCTCTCTCACTCTCACTGTGCCTCTCTCTTTAAAATAGAATTGTTATTGTAGTACTCTTTGGGGTTAAAAAGATGGATAGGGTAAAGGCTGATTAAATTATATCATGCTACGCAATAGAATATTAGGCACCACTAATAAAAAAATGAATTAGAAATAATCTGGTTGACTAGAAGGGATTTCCCTGAAGGTTTTTTTTTGTTGTTGTTATTTTGTTTGTTTGTTTGTTTTTAAGAGACAGTGACAGAGAAAGAGAAAGAATCATTTTTATTTAGTTTCTCATGTGTCTTTTCTTGCTCCAACACTTTGCTCTGTATGCGGTGCTGGGGTCTGAAACTGTGTCCTAAGGTGTGCCAGGAAAGCACTCCAACTGCTAATCCACCACTCCAGCCTTCCCTGAAGTTTTGATGAAGGGAGGGAAGTGCATATGCTGTGATCCCTCTTGTGTAAAATCATGCCAGCCGCACGTATTCACACTTATGCTTGCCCACGTACTCACAGGAACAGGGTGGTAAGCACCAGATTGTTCACATCTGAGTGGGTCACATGGCCTGGCGAGGTTTACAAATCTGAAGAGAAAGCTTAGCTAAAACTTTATTTACAGGGCTGGGAATGTAGCTCAGTGGTAGAGCTTGCTTAGCATGTTGGAGCCCCTGGATGCGATCCCCAGTACTGAAGAGAAGAAAATAAAGCTTTACTTAAAAATTAAGAGAAAGGGTGTCAGAGGAAAGAGGTTATTTGAAAAAATGTAATTCATACTGTTATACATTTATATATATTTTTGTGTGATTTTATATATATATATACACACACACACACATATATGTAGTACTGTGTATTGAACCCAGGGACACTTTACCACTGAGCTACATCTCCAAGTCCTTTTTAAGTTGCTGAGGTTGGCCTCAAACTTGCAATCCTCCTGCCCCAGCCTCCCGAGTCCCTAGGATTACAGTCATGTACCACCATGCCTGGCTTGTATATTTTTATTTTGTTTTTGATATTTTCTGGGTTCCCTTGTGGTCAATCGGTCAGTTGTACTCTTGATGAGGGTGGATACATGGTTAAGTTATGGTCATATTCTTAAATATGTTGGTTACATACTAGAACTCAGTGAATTTATTTCTTAGTATGTATTTCTTTTTAATAGTAATAGCACATCCTAAGAATAGATCCCTAAGCATGCCTTTACTTGATCAAGGTATAAAAACATTTTAATGCCAGAAAAGTAAAAGTAATACAAAGAATGACACACACAAAAAATTCACGGGAAGTGTAATACACAAATGTCCATTCTCCATCTATGAAAGATATGCAAATAAAATTCAATAATAAGTAACATGGATGTATACAGTCAAGTGCCACATAACAGTGTTTGAGCCAACGATGAATCATGCATCTGACTGTGGTTTTCAATGGAACCGAGACCTATCCATCATTTGTAGTGACATTCTAGCCCTCATACAGCAAGGGATTCCTCACATGCACGTGGTGATGCTGGTGTGAACCAACCTGGTGCACCGACCTGGCCTCGGAGAAAAGTGTAAACAAAGCTTTACTCGCAGGTCATAGTCCAGGAGAAGCTGTTGCCATAGGAGGTGTCAGCTCCAGGCACGCGATTGCCCCTGGAGACCTTGCAGACAAGTCAGAGCTAAGGATGCTCCTGCTCCGTGAGGCCTAGGCTAATGTGCTTGTGTCTTAGTTTTTTCTCCCCCACATTTTTATGGCTGCATTATAGTTGTGCATATAGTGGGATTTATTGTTTCTTATCACTGCATGTGGCCGATAGAACAATGTAGTGTGGCCAATACTATCTCCAGGACTTCCCTCTCTCTCCCCTGCTCCCTCTCCCTTCCCTTCTTCTGTTCTACTGATCTGTCTTTGATTTTCATGAGATCCCTGTGCTATCCCCACCAACTTTCTTTTTCTTTTTCCTTTCTAGCTTCCACATATGAAGAAAACATGATCCCTGACCTTCTGTGTTCTGCTCCTTTTGATTAACATAATGCTCTCAAGTTCCATCCATTTTCCTGCAAATGACTTACGGCCAAATAAAACTTCTATGCTATGTGCATTTACCACATTTTCTTTATCCATTCACCCATGGATAGACATCTAGGCTGTTTCCATAGTTTGGCTATTGTGGGTTGTGCTGCTATAAACAGCAGTATGATGACTTTCATTCTTCTGGATAAATACCAAGGAGTGGTATTTCTGGCTCATATGGTGGTTCCATGCCCAGCCTTCTGAGGAACCTTCTGATTTCCATAGTGGGTGCACTAATTTACAATCCCAGCAACAGTGTAAAAGTGTTCCTTTTCCTCCACTTCCTCTCCAGCATTTCTTAATGTTTGTATTCTTGATGACTGCCATTCTGACTGTCGTGAGTTGAAATCTGTGTAGTTTTGACTTGTATTTCCTTAATTGCTAATAATGTTGAACATTTTTTCATATATTTTTTGGCTTTTTGTATTTTTTCTTTTGAGAAATAGTTATTTAATTCATTTGCCCATTTATGAATTGGGTTTTTTTTTTTAATGTTGCGATTCTTGAGTTCTTTATATATTTTCGAGGGGCTGGAGCAGTAGCTCAGTGGTTTCAGCGCTTGCCTGGCAAGCACGAGGACCCGGGTTCAAACCCCAGCACCACGTACACAATTGAGTGTTAGAGCAACGAAGGCCATGTGAAAAGCTAAATAAAGTTGTTTCTCTCTTTCTCTGTCTCTCTCACTGTCCCTCTCTCTTTAAAAAAAAAATATGTATATATACATATATATTTTTTAGATATTAATCCTCTATCAGAAAAGTAGGTAGCAAAGATTTTTCTCCATTCTATAGGTTCTCTCTTCACATTCTAAGTTGTTTCCTTTGCTGTGCGGAACTTTTTTAATTTGATGCCCATTTATTAATTCTGGGCATTGTTACCTGATTTTTTTTTAATATATAACTTCATTTAGTTTTTCACATGGCCTTAGTTGTTCCAACACTCAGTTGTGTACGTGGTGCTGGGGTTTGAACCCGGGTCCTCGTGCTTGCCAAGCAAGCGCCGAAACCGCTGAGCCACCGCTCCAGCCCTGTTATCTGATCTTTCGGGGTCTTACTGAGAAAGTCATTACCTGTGCCTGTGTGCTGGAATGTTGACCCTGTGTTTTCTTCCATATTTTCTGGTCTAATTCCTAGGCCACTGATCCATTTTGAGTTAATTCTTGTGCAAGGTGTCAGATAAGGTTCTAGTTTCATTCTTCTACACAAAGACAACCAGTTTTGACAGCATTGTTTGTTAAAAAGGTAATCTTTTCTCCAATGTGTTTTTGGCCCCTTTGTCAAGGATCAGATGATTGATGGGGATCGCATTAAATCTATATATTTCGTTTGGTAGTACGGCCATTTTAGCGATATTAATTCTGCCTATCTCTGAACATGGGCTGTCTTTCCGTCTTCTGAGGTATTTTTCGGTTTATTTGTTCAGTCAGTGTTCTATGGTTTCAATTGCATAGATCTTTTACCTCCTGTGTTAGATTTACTCCTAGGTTTATTCTTTTCTTTTCTTTTTAGAGGCTATTGTGAATGGGATTATTTTATATTTTTTTCTCAATAGATTCATTTCTTAGCAGATTCATTGTTGGTACATAGAAAAGCCATTAATTTTTTTACACTGATTTTGCAACTAGATACTTTCTTTTTTCTTTTGAAAGAGAGAGAGGAAGAGAGTGAGATAGAGAGGAAAGAGAGAATCAACTTTCTTTATTTTTTCCAACTGGTCTTTGTTTCTCTGACACTTGGTTGTGTGTGTGGTGCTGGAGTTTGAGCCTGGGTCCTCGTGCACACCAGGCAAGCACTCCAACCACTGAGCCACTGCTCCAGCTGCAACTAGCTACGTTCTGAATTTAGTCTTTTTTTTTTTTTTTAAGAGAGTAGGACAGTGAGAGAGAGAGGGAGAGACAGAGAGAATCAATTTTTCATTGAGTTTTTCACATGGCTCTGACACTTTGACACTTAGTTGTATAAGTGGGTGTTGAGATTTGAACCTGTGTACTTGTGCATGCCAGGTAAGTGCCGTAACCACTGAGCCACCGCTTCAGCCCCCTCTAGTAGTCTTTTGATAGAGTTTTTTGATTTTGTAAGTATAAGATCACATCGTCCGCAAACAGTAATAATTTTACTTTTTTATTTCCTATTTTTTATCCCATTTATTTCCTTCTCTTGCCTAATTGCTAAGGCTGGAATTTCTAGCACCGTATTAGTAGGAGTGGTAAAAATGGATATCCTTTTCTTCTTCCAGATTATAAATGAAATGCTTTCAGTTTCCCCCCATTTACGATGAGGTTGGCTTTGGGGTTTTCATATGTAGCCTTTATGATGTTGTGGTAGTTTCCTTTTATTTTTAGTTTCTTCAGTGTTTTTTTCTTGAATGGGTGCTGAACTTTATCAAGACTTTCCCTGCATCTGTTGAGATGACTAAGTGACTTTTGTCCTTGATTCTACTTATGTGACAAATTACATTTATTGATTTGCATATATTAAACTATCCTTGCATCTCTGGAATAAAACCAACTTGGTCATGGTGTTCAATCTTCTTAATGTGTTGTTGAATACAATTTGTCAATATTTTATTAAGGATTTTTACATTCAAGCTCATCAGGGATCTTGGCCTGTAATTTTCTTTCCTTGATGTGTCCTTATCAAGCTTCATAGAATGAATTTGGAAGTGTTCCCTCCCTTTCTATTTCAAGGAACATTTGAGGAACTCTGACATTAGTTCTTTAAAAGTCTGGTAGAAGAATTCAGCTGAGAATCCGTCTGGTACTGGGCTTTTCTCTGTTGGAAGGTTTTCTATTATTGTTTCTATCTCATGACTAGTTATTGGTCTGTTTAGGCTTTCTCTGTCCTCTTGATTCAATTTTTGAAGGTCATGTGTCTAGAAGTGTATCCATCTCTTCTAGGTTTCCCAATTTATTGAAGTGTAAGTTTTCAGAATAGTCCCTAATGCTCTGCGGGATTTCTGAGATAGCTGTGGTGGTTTCTCCTTTTTCATCTCTAATTTTATTAATTTGGGTCTTCTCTCTTAGTTTGGCTAAGGGCTTGATAAACTCTTAGCTTATCAAGATTAGCCCCCAAATTGATAATCTTGTTTATCTTTTTAAAGAATAAACTCTTTGTTTCATCGGTCCTTTGTATTTTTTAATTCTCAATTTCATTGATTTTGGCTCTGATATTAATTATTTCCTTTATTTTTCTGGTTTTGGAATTGCTTTGTTCTTCTTTTCCCAGGACCCTGAGATACAGCGTTAGGTTTTTTTGTTTTTTTTAAATTTGGGATCTTTCTGATTTTCTTATGTAGGCACTTACAGTTGTAAACTGTGCTCTTAAGCTGTTTTTAGGTGTCCCAGAGGTTCTGGTATGTTATATCACTATTCTCATTTGAGTTAAGAATTTTTTGATTTCTCTCCTCATTTCTTCATTCAAAAGTATATTGTTCAGGGACTGGAGCAGTGGCTTGGCGTTTACAGCACTTGCCCTGCATGCGCAAGTGCAGGGGTTCAAACCCCAGCACCCATGTACACAACTAAGTATCAGAGCAACGAAGGCCATGTGAAAAACTCAATAAATTGATTCTCTCTCTCTCTCTCACTGTCCTTCTCTCTCTCTTTAAAAAATTATATCATTCAATCTCCATGAGTTTATATAGTTTCTGTAAGATTTTTTGGTTTTGATTTCTAATTCCATTCCATTATGATATGATAAGATTCAAGGAATTTTATCTTTTTTTTGTATTTGCTAAGCTTTGTGGCTTAGTGTCATTTTTTTTTTAAGAGAGAATCAACTCTATTCATTTTTTCCAGACACACAGTGTATGTAGTGCTGGGGTTCAAACCCTGGTCCTCATGCATGCCAGGCAAGTGCTCTCTACCTCTAACCAGTGCTCCATCCCCTAGTGTCTTAGTTTTTAACCAAAAGGTTTATAAAAAAAAATAGTAAAACTTTAAAAAAAATAAAATAATTATATCAAGAAAGAATTTTGTACGTACAGCTACACAATGTTTTAAGGTGTTATTACAAAAGCTTAAAAAATATAATTTATGAAGTAAAAAATTTAATTCATTAAAAATGAACTTATTTTTAATGCATTTATTTTTGTGGGTGATAATGGGGATTGAACCTGGGGTCCCTACCACTGAGCTATATCCCTAGCTCTTTTAAAAATTTTATTATTATTTTTTAAAGAGACAGAGGGAAAGAGGGGGAGAGAGAGAGAGAGATAAAGAGAATTAATTTTATTTATTTTTTCATCTAGCCTTTGTTTCTCCAACACTTACTTGTGCATGTGGTGCTGGGGTTTGAACCAGGGTCTTTGAGCATGCCAGGCAAGCACTCCAACTCCAGCCATTAAAAATTATGTTAAGGCAGGGTCTTGCTAAGTTGTCCAGACTGGCCTTGAACTTGTGTTCTTCTTGCCTCAGTCTCTTGAGCAGCTGTGATTGCAGGCATGTGCCACCATGCCTGGTTCCTTTTTAACAAATTAAGTGCACCCTAAAGGTATAGTGTTTATAAAGTTTACAATAGTGCGCTGTTACGTCTTGGACCTTCACATTCTCTCACCACTCAATCATTGACTCATCTAGAGCAACTTCCGGTCCTGAAAGATCCATTCATGGACGTGCCCTGTACAGGTGCTCAATTTTTCCCTTCTTTCTTTCTTTCTTTTCTTTTTTTTTTTGGTACGGTATTGGGAATTGATCCCAGGACTTTGTGCATGCGAAGCAGTTGCTCTACTACTGAGCTATACCTCCAGTTCAAGTATACCATTTTTTATAAAAAATCTTTTGCACCGTATTTTTCCTGTTCCTTTTCTATGTTTAGATTCTTATCATTGTGTTTCAGTTGCCCCTAGTATTCAGCAAAGTAATATGCTGTACTTGTTGGTAGCCCAGGAACAATAGGCTATATCATACAGCCTAGGTGTATCAGTAGGCTATATCATCTAGGTTTGTGTAAGTACATTCTACGATGTTTGCACAGTGATGAAATCGCCTAATGATGCATTTCTAGGAGCACATTCACATTGTTAAGTGATGGTCGACTGAATATGTGTACGTATCTGATACAAAATTTTAAAATGAAAAAATGAAATTCATTATCATTATTGTAGGGAATACTCTTTCAGTATACATTCAGAATGTTAACATGTTGTTTTCATAATCTTTATTAATAAGTGCAAAAATATTATCCTTTTTTCATAAAGTTTTTTGTTATGCCTTGGGGAAAGAAAAGATATAATATGCTTCCAAACCATCCCCCATCAAGAGTTAATAGAACATGATGAGAAAACAAGATATATATACAATCATGCTGTTATTTTGTTTTCCCTAAAGTCTTTTTCAACAGCATATTCTAATATTCTTGCATTCAAATGTATGTGTGTGGGGGCTGGAGCGGTGGCTCAGTGGTTATGGCACTTGCCTGGCATGCACAAGTACGTGGATTCAAACCCCTGCACCATGTACAAAACAAAGTGTCAGAGCAATGAAAGCCACATGAAAAACTAAATAAAGTTGATTCTATCTTTCTCTCTCTCACGGTCCCTCTCTTTTAAAAAAATCCTTAAGAAAATCCTCAAATGTATATGTACCTGTGTACGTATCATCTACATATGTATATATAATTTTCTTTTATTTTCATGTAATTTTTAACCAAAACCATACTTTTTTTTTTTTTTAAGAGAGAAGGACAGTGAGAGAGAGAGAGAGTCAGTGAGAATCAGTTTTTATTGAGTTTTTCACATGGCTTTCGTTGCTCTGACACTTAGTTGTGTACGTGGGTGCTGGGGTTTGAACCTGTGTGCTTGCGCAAGCTGGGCAAGCGCTGTAACCAACAAGCCACCGCTCCAGCCCCTAAAGCCCTACTTATTGATTAAACAAAGTACATTTGTAAAGCATTTGCCAAGTATCTTCTGTGTATAAGGTATAAAACGAGGAGAATAAAATGCATTAAGTGTTTTAACAATACGTGACTCTGGTTATGGAGAGCAAGGAACATTCGAACAGCACACAGGGCTGTTGCTCAATGGATGCAGTTGATCAACAGGTGTTTTTCCAGTACCTGCTGTGTGTGAGGCCCTCTTTCAGTGCTGGGACTGCAGCAGTGGCTGAACTAAAAGAGGGCTCTTGGAGTCAGTGGTTTGGTAGGGGAAGCAGAAATGAGACAGACAGACGTGTATAGCTGCCACAGCAACGCAAGAGTGAGGAATGAGAGGAGGGCACTACCATTTGAGTGAAGGTCGAAATGGAACAAGGGATGGAGGCTTCCAGGTAGAGGGAGCAGCAGACTCAAAGGTCAGGAATGGACTTGATGGAGCCAGGGATGGCAAAGATGCCAGCTGACTGGAGCAGTTGTCAGCCCTGGTTCTGTTATGATGACCCACATCTGTTTGATTGTATTCAGCTCATGTAGGCATTTATAGATAATAATATAAAGTATAATATATTCAATTTTAGAGTAGTAGATGCTTTTTTATCTCTAATCCATGAAATAACTATGAAGGGTATATGAATTTCATTTTCATATTCATAGTACAATATATGTGAGTGTAAAAAATTGTCCTAATAATATCCCCTATTGGGTATGGACAGAAATAATAGTTAAAGTGTGAAAACATGGGTGGGAAGATATATAATTATGAAATTAAGGTTAGTAATTACCTCTGGGGGGGAGGAAAGGGAATGAGATGAAGGTTGGGTGAATGGGAGAATGAGAACAATTTTTTTTTTCAGAGAGAAGGACAGTGAGAGAGAAAGAGAGAATCAATTTTTTATTGAATTTTTCACATGGCCCTCGTTGCTCTGACACTAAGCTGTGTACATGGGTGCTGGGATTTGAACCCGTGTACTTGCACATGCCAGGCAAGTGCTGTAACCGCCGAGCCACCACTCCAGCTCCCAGAATGAGAACTTTACAGTGGACTTGTAATGCTCTATTTAAGTTTATGATATGTAAATATTCTGAAATATTTGATTTGTTTTATGATTTATGTATATGAGTTATACATTTAGACCCCTCCTCAAATTCAAGCCAGTACTCATTTTTCTTAATTTCCTTGAAATGAATGACTTCCAGCAAAGACAAGTTCATCATAAAATTACCACTCAACCAGCTTTCGTGGTGCTCAGCAGAGTAGACCATGAAAGAGATCTCTCAGGCACTATTTACAGAATAAGAATAATCTTCCTCTTGGAGGTCCAGGAAGTCAGACTGATTCCTAGGACATGTCATCTTGGTGAATGATGGCTGGTTGCATTGCAAGAGAGCTAATAATCAGGGCATTTGCAGTGGCCGGGGAGAGTGAGGGAGAAGGTTTCCAGTAGAGGCTGGGGACCGACCCCTGGAGAGAGGAGCAAGGCACCTGCCACTGGTATTGTGGTGGGGAGCATGCGCAGCACTCGCCTGGGAATGGGCAGCCTGCAGAGCTTCCAGCTCGTCCATGCACCGCAGGTTATTCCTTGCCTTGAAGTCACTGCCTGGCAGTGGTTAGAAGAATAGCTAGGATGGTGCTTGAGTCTTTTTTTTTCTTTAAAGCTTTTCTTTTTCTTTCTTATTAAAGAGAGAGGGACAGTGAGAAAGAGAGAGAGAAATCAATTTTAGTTTTCATTTGACTTTCATTGCTCTGACACCTCGTTGTGTATGTGGTGCTGGGGTTCGAACCCACGGACTCACGCATGCAAGGCAAGCACCGTGACCGCTGAGCCACCGCTCCAGCCCCAAGATGGTGCTTGAGTCTTAAAGAATAACATTTTAATTCTTGAATAATGTGAAACTTCTGCAGAAACATTATGTAACTCTCCTGTTTTCTTTTTCAGTAGGCAGCAGTGGGCAGATACAGTTACATGGCTATTTGGATTTTTGTTAGGTGGAGATTTCAGGCTGGCTATATATATATTATTATTATTAGATGAATATGGAGTTACAATTGAGGGAGAAACATTGACAAACAATCAAGAACAAATGTATATTTACATAGTTATCCAAGGCTAATGCCATGTCATGGATGCCCCCCTTGAATTCCCCATGTTTCTCTTTCCTCTAGAAGATCCCCCTGAGTTAAATGGACTTCTCATGGAGGTCAGAGATCTCCTTCTGAGATGATTCCCCCATATTCCCACCCTCCAGTCTCCTAGATATCCTTCCTAATCCCTCCCCCTACCCTGTCCCCCACCCTACGCCTCCAGGTATCCTAGGCAATCATCCCCCTCTTTGCAGTAAAGATTCATACAATTTGAGGTTATTATTAGCTTCAGGCTGGCTTACTATTAATAGTTCTAGCTGCTGGGGGAGGGAAGTGTGGGATGGTCACCTTTCACTTCCAAAATGCTGCTTTGCTTGAAGTTTTGTGAAATCATGAGCAACAATCTCTTTATTTTATTCTATTTTACTGAAAAGTAGCAATACATGTTATGGTTTCTTAAACTTTTAGTTCTAAAATCTGTTTTTGAACGATCAGAATTTCTACCTTTTAACCCCATTTAATAGATGAAGTGTTTGAGGCACAAAACAGCAGGTGATTTGTCTTATGACAGACAGAAGTGATGAAGCCAAACTAGAAGTTGGGTCTCTTGTATCCTAGTTGAATTGTTGCTTTTTATTTTTATTTATTTATTTTCTAGATCCTACTTGTCTTCAGATGTTCATTAAATTCTTCATGTGAGAGACCTATCATAGGAATCTGAAAGTTCCCAGAATTTTATCTAGAAGGAACATCTCCCCCACAGGCCTCCACAATGTTCTATTCAAATTTAAACTACATAGGTAAACTTTACTGACATAGTGTCCCTCCATGATATAATGTATTTGCTAAAATTTTCTCCTGTATTTTCTTTTTATCTTTTTAGAGAGAGAGAGAGAGAATCAATTTTTATTGAGTTTTTCACATGGCTTTCGTTGCTCCAACACTTAGTTGTGTACATGGGTGCTGGGGTTTGAACCCATGTAGTTGCGCATGCTGGGCAAGTGCCTTAACCGCCAAGCCACCACTCCAGTCCCCTTCTCCTGTATTTTCAAAACTCATTTCTGGCTTGCCATTTATTATCATTAAGAGGTAAAATTTAGGGCTCCAAGGTTTTTTTCCCCTTTAATAGAAAAACTAGAAAGCCAAAAGAAAGAACACTTTAGAAAAGAATTATATATAACCTGTATGTATTTTTGAATAGAGAACCAGAGAAGGAAATGCATGTTTTGCTAATTCATTGGGTTCATATTCCTGATTCCGGGTATATATTTGTCTGAGTTGTGGGGTTTCCTAGAATGCAGATGCAAGTGAGGGTTGTGTATCTGTCATAGATCGATTATGTAGGAATCAAAAGTCACAAACTGAGAAACTGGAAATAGTATCTAACAAATATAATGCCGGGCCTGGTTCTAAGTGCTTAGTATGTATTAAACTAATTTTCCGAACAAGCCTGTAGGGTAAGTTCTATTATTCTCTTAAAGATGGGGAACTGGGATATAGAGTGACAAAGTGAAATGCCACTTTCACTGTGTATAGTCTGAAAACTGTAAAGTTAGACCCAAATCCAGGCAGTCTGGAGTCCAGCTCTCAACCACTTTATTCCACCAGCCCTGGAAAGTTTAAACGAATTCCAGCTGTTCAAGCTTTTGTTTGGCTTTACAATTTGGATAGTACTGACTACTTCTGCAGGGGTCTAGGTGTTGGGCTCTACTCAGTGTTATGCATGCACAATTGAGCATTCTGAATTTAAGCAATGCTAATTCTCCTTGCCTCTCCCAGGATCAGCTTTTAACATCTGGTTCATCTTCATTCACTCAGCAGCCAAATTTCAAACGGGCTAAGTAGATAAGGCACAAGAAGAAAAACTATTTGGGGAGGTTTCAAAAGTCAGCCTGAGGCTGTTCCAAAAGTGCAGGCTCTGAGCACCCTCCCCTCCAATTTCAAAAAGTCCCCCACGTCTGGAAGGTACTCCCAGCACAGGCCCAATCAGATGCAAATTTCTGGTTTCTGGTTATTTGGTTGTTTGTTTTGCTTCCTCTTTCACTCCCCTAAAGTATGTGGAAGGACCTTTCACCCACCAGGAGAAGTCTCTTCACTTTATATTCACACCTACAGGCTCATGATGGAGGCAGGATAAGAGGCTCTTGAAGAATGAGATATTATGTGAAAGACCTTCAAAACAAACATTTATAGAGGCCTTATTTTGTGTAAGGCAGTTGCAAAGAACAGTCTGCATAAAGGTGGTAGACTTCTTAAATCCTGCTAATGGAGTTTGACCAAGAGAGGAACAGGATTTGAGACTTGCGGGGAAGGAGGGAGTTGGGAGATGCTGGCTAGAGAGGACAGTGTTTTGGATTTCTCAAACAAGGTGCCTCCAATGTGGCACCCTCCGTTTGAGGTCACCCAAACTAATATTAATAAGGTAAGACTTATGTTCATAGTCTGCAGGATCACTGGACTCTATCCTGATAAAGTTTGCATGCGCTTCTTAAGGCATTTGGCAACATGAGAACTCTGTTTCTCCGACCCTCACTTTTGCTAAGTCCCCATTCATCATTCAAACCACTTTGGCATGGGTGTCCTGGAAGACAAGCCTGCAGGGGCCCTGGTTGCTCCTATGGTCAGTCCCCAGTGCGTGGCCAACTGGTTAACTCCTAAAAATGTTAGGAACTATAAACTGTTAAAAATATGGAACTTGAGGGTGTCCTGCTTCCAGGTGCCCCTCCGCTTTGTGGAGTCTCTGCTCTTCTTCCTAAATAAATCCTACTCCTTTTACTCCTCCTTCCGTGGTTGTCCGTGGATTTTATTCTTCAAATTCGCGAGACAAGAACCCAGGAGATTGGCGCCAAATTCCCGGGATGAATTTCCACCACACCAAGGGCTGCAACACCCAGCTTTTAGCTGGGGAGCTGCTAACACTTTTGGCTGCAGACACCTGCAGCCAGCCCAAATTCCCAGTTTTAGCTGGGAATGGCTGCAAACACTAAAAGCGTGCTGTTTTGGCTGCTAGAGTCTGCAAAGGCCCAGACTCCATTCACCGGCGGGAGCAGAGAATCCGGCCTCATCTCAAAAACCCCCGCATCATTTTGGTTCCCTGACCGGGAATTCTCTTCGGAAGGGCCTTGCCCAGTCACCTGCCAACTGCAGTCATGAATAACTGAGTTGTCCAGACCAGCAAGAGGCCATCGCACATGGAATCTACAACCAAGCTCTGGAAATCTACAACCAAGCTCTGCTAAAGGGCCCTTTTAGATATAGGCCTCTGGGGAAAGGTCCCTGACTGCCCTCCCCATTCTAAGCCCCATATCAGCAGGAAGTAGCCAGAATGGTCATCGCCCATTTTTTCCCTAACGGCAGTTAGGGATACTTCTTCAGAGGGGGGAATGAGACGGTTTAGGAGAGACAGTGAAATGGCTAGGTAGTCAGGACAGAGGGCCCCTATCCAAGAGCTAGCTGGTAGAGGCAGAGAGTGATTGACAGGGTGAGCTCAGGGCATTCAAATGCAAAAAGACCTTGAGTCTCACCCGAGTCCCTGACTAAGATGGGGGTGGTCACAGGTGGATACTAGGAAGTATTTGCCACCTTTTAACCAATGGTAAATCTTGACCAGTTTCAATGCCTGTTTTGCATAGATTTTGACCAATGGAGTTGATGCAGACATTTCTCAATGTCTGCTTTGCATGAATGTTAATTATGCTCATACCCCAAATCTATATAACCTCTGGCCTAACCTCCATTAGATGGTGTCCTGCTTCCAGGTGCCCCTCCGCTTTGCGGAGTCTCTGCTCTTCTTCCTAAATAAATCCTACTCCTTTTACTCCTCAAAAAAAAAAAAAATATGGAACTTGAGAAACGGTGCCAGGGCAGGTGACTCTCTCTGCGACTGGGTTCAGGGACTGCTGCATTACAGCAACCTGTTCCACCTGTTCCATTATGCTGGTTTCTGCCCTGTCCCTGCGGCCTGCCACTCCACAGTTGGTGAGGCATGACCACCACTGATGGCCAGAAAGAGAAACCCTGGGCTCCCACAGCCACACAGTTGACATCCAGGATTCTGGAGAGTATTTGCTTTGGGGTCTAATTTTGAGTTTGCCTCAGTGAAATGTTTCTTAGCTATGTAAAGATTTGGGTATTTGTGATCAAAGAACTGCTCCCTCCCTTCCTCTCTCTCCCACTGTGTGTGTGTGTGTGTGTGTGTGCGCGCACAGCAAATAAGCAAAGAAACTTTCATTTTTCGTAGCATTTGTATTTCTCACCAGCTCCGTCTTATTCATACCTAGATGTTTGTTATTTTGCTCATTGAAATCCCTATTTCTAGGCGCTAGTCCACTTCCTAAGCTCCTGAGCCCCACTGAGGCAACACTTGGTATTTTGAACCTAAGTAAATTCCAGTATTGCTGTTAAACAGAAATGTCTCCTATTTACCCCAAATGTTAACAGGACTCAATTAAGTGGGAAAGAAATGCAATTACAATTTCATGCCGCCAAACAAATCATGGGAAATAAAGAAACTTTCTTTCCCCTCCCCTCTTTCTGTTACTTTCTGTAGTAAAGATAGGAAGAAGTTTTCACTGACAGTGAATTTTAGAGACATCTCGCCCACTTTTGAATAGATTGTTCTCATATTTAATGTGTCTTTTTGGAGACTCTACTCGGTTCTTGGGAGATGGTTGGGGAATCTCAACAGAGCGCTATAGGTATCTGTTGTTGTTTTTATCTTTATCAAAATTAAGTCTCCCAGGAAACATCTTTGCGCCTGGAACCACAAATTATGAAATTAGTAGGTTTTTGAGAAATTAATTAATGATTCCCAGCAACAGAAGAGAGGCAGAGTGTCTCTGTGCGTGGACAAGGTCTGATCACTTTGGATTCTGGCTGCCCCTGAAGCCCCTTCTTTAGTCTGTCTGGACTTTGTCTTTGCTAATTAAAGTCTTCCTCACGTTTGCGTATTTTTATAAGCAAATTGATTTCTTGTCAAAGTCTCTTGAGCTCCTTCACTGTTCTTTCCTGGTCTGCGATAAAGGACACTATGTAATGTGGTAGAATAGGACTGTGGTCTGTCCCCTAAAGTGTTGGGGATTGAACCCAGGAGTGCTTTATCCTTGAGCTAGATCCTCAGTCTTTTTTATTTCTTATTTGAGGCAGAATCTCACTAAGTTGCTCAGGATGGCCTTGAACTTGCAATCCTCCTGCCTCAGTCTCCAGGGTAGCTGGGATTATAGGCGAGTGCTCCCATGCCTAGCAGATTTTGGTCTTTTTAAGTGTTATGCATGCGGTAATATTAATTGCCTTCTGTATTCAAAAGAATTTACACGTGATGAAGTATTTTCCAACTAAAAGACAAACAAACAAACAAACAAAAATTAACTCCTCTCTTCTTTTATCTGTGCCTCCTCCATAAACTTCTCCCCCCAGGACTCCTTGGAATTTAGTACTCTGTGTTGCCAAACTCAAGGTACTTCTCCATTCACCACTTACTAGACTCCAGGGTCATTTAACACTGAAGTCCCCTTACTTTTTTTTTTGGCATGGGGGATTGAACTCAGGGCCACACAACCACTGAGCCACATCTGCAGACAGACCTTTTTATATTTGTATTTTGAGACAGGGTCTCACTAAGTTACTCAGGGCCTCGCTGTGTTGAACTTGCGGTCTTCCTGTTCAGCCTCCCAAGCCACTGGGATTACAGGTGTGCATCCCCAAGCCCGACTCCCCTCACTCTTTTTTGACAGAATCCATTTGGGGAGTCCTGGTTGCTGCTGCCCTCTGCGTTCTCAGTCTGCTCTTTCTCTTTCATAGCCTCCCACCCTTCACTGCATGTCCCTTCAAGTTCTCTCTTCCATCATTGCTGGATTCTCTGTAGGGTCCAGAGCCTCTGTGGTAGAGGCTGCTGTGACGTCCACTCAGATCTGAGCCATTCTTTCATCCAGTTACAATGATTCCTCCCAGCTAAGTCACTCTCTGACCCTCAGTTTAAGAGCGCTCCTGGCCCAAGTCACGCCCCTTCCCAGAGCCAGCTGCATCTATGACCCGTTGACCTAGGATTTAAAGATCCAACTTCTTGCCCTATATCAGGACAGTTCTGAAGGGTCTTGGCTATCCTCAAACACCCTTTAACATCACGGGAACCGTCTTTTATTTCCTGCAGATGTTGGCCCTAAGAACCTCCCTAATAAACCTAAAGGTCAACAGACTGTCTCACAATCTGTTTCCCAGGAATCCTACCTGTGACCTACATTTGCTGAAGATCTCCATCTCTTTGAAAGTGTTCTAAAATATAAATTTAACGATATGCTGTTATCTATGGTTTGATAATGTAAATATTTACAGTGTAAATATGCATAGCCCCTTTATGATCTGAAATTTCTTTTTTCTTTTTTCCTTTTTTTTTTTAAAAGAGAGAAGGACAGAGAGAGAGAGAGAGAGAGAGAATCAATTTTTATTGAATTTTCCACATGGCTTTTGTTGCTCTGACACTTAGTTGTGTATGTGGGTTGCTGGGGTTTGAACCCGTGTACTTGCGCATGCTGGGCAAGCACCGTAACCACTGAGCCACCGCTCCAGCCCCATGATCTGAAATTTCTAAAGAATAAATTGTTAGAGCACATACAGCCAAAAGTGATTGATTTGCTATTTTTTGATACTTTCTAAGAAAATGGATAGGAAAAGGTAATGTATAATTCTTGTCATCCAAGTTTATATTAGGTGTATGTATTACTTTTACTCGACTTTTTAAGAACCTTGAAATAATGATCCCAAATAAAGTTGATGGAGAATGTATATTTTTGGCAGAAATTTAGAGGGAAAATTGTATTTCAACTGTGTATTAGCTTTTTATTTATTTATTTTTTAAAGAGGAGAGAGAGAGAGTCAATTTTAATTATTTTTTTCACCTGGCCTTTATTTCTCTGACACTTTGTTGTGTATGTGGTGCTGGGGTTTGAACCTGGGTCCTTGCACATGTCAGGCAAGCGCTCCAACCACGGAGCCACCGCTCCAGACCCTGTATTAGCTTTTTAAAAGAACCCAATTGGAATTAAAGAATATCAGTTCATCTTATATTCTAATTCCATTTTATATTCTTAAAGTAACAGTATTAAATTTAACAAACAATGTTATCTGAGGGACATTTTGGAGAACTCTTGCTACCTCTGCTCTTTGTCCTGGCCTGCATTTCTGCAGTGAGGTCAGGTTAATCTTTTGCTAGTACTGCCAGGAGCCCAAGGAATCATCTATCTTTCCTTGTACAAGCAGGTCATTCCATGGTCCTCCCCGAGATTTGGCCTGGGTAAAAATGATTTATGCTAGTGGGCAATTTTATTCACATTTCTGTATTGTTCGAGAAGGCTGAAGTTGAATAATGATGTAACCTTTAACACCTGCAGGCTTATTTAACCCTACATTCGGTTTATTTAAGTTAATACCATCCGGTAGTTGTCTATTTTGATTTTCCCGAATCTTTGAACTTTGCCCCTTCTTTATTCTTGATAAACCCAGAGTCTGCCCTTACCATTCTGCTTGATCTCTTCTGGGATTTGCAAATCACAGATCTGCTTTGGTTAAGGAAAGACATTCCTGTGCA
The DNA here is from genome assembly GCA_004027875.1 of Aplodontia rufa. Classification (NCBI taxonomy): domain Eukaryota; kingdom Metazoa; phylum Chordata; class Mammalia; order Rodentia; family Aplodontiidae; genus Aplodontia; species Aplodontia rufa. The sequence continues at coordinate 27,700 of PVKS010026580.1, forward strand.
CTTTTTTTTAAAGCCTCCACCCAACTATTACTGATACACAGTCACGAAATAGACTTCTTGAAAGTGCCAGTTACAGGATAAAGGAAAGATAAATCAGTGGGTGTTGTGTGTCCCTGTCGTGAAGTCTGGTGTTTGACCCTAAGGGTTAGGAAGCTTGACAGTTACCTACTGCGTTGTTGTTGGCCTTTCATTCTTTTTGCTGGACGCCAGGGCCCAATCTGTTCCATCCCAGTGGTCACCTTGCTGTGGCCTAGGGGGTTACCATGGAAATGCTGAGCTTCCAGGTATTCATGTGGGTGGTGTGCAGAACTGGAAATGGTGCCAGAGTTTTCTTCATGTTCCATAACCAGCTTGAGGTCTGACTCATTCGGGGCTGTCATGCGGTGAGGTAACAAATCATCAGCTATCAGAAGTCACTTTTTGACTTGGGTTTTGTCAGCAAGTCAGGATTTGGAACCTGGAAGCCAATGTCATCTCAGAACATGTTTCAGCTTTAAATCTCAGGAGAGGAAAACGTGGGCTCCTTCAAGCTGCATCAATCTACAACAATGACTTTTTATTACTATAGAAATAGCATATCATCACTGAAATAGTAAATAGTAGAACAAAAATTAAAATGCAGCACATTCCCTTCCCCTAAACTTTTGCATACCCTTGTGGTGGATGTTTTACTGCAAGAAAGCATGAATGCATTATTATTGTTATCTTCATCAAATGACCTGTTTGGTAAGCCAACCATTTGCATTTCAATAAATTTTCTTCTTCTTCTTCTTCTTCTTCTTCTTCTTCTTCTTCTTCTTCTTCT
>PVKS010026581.1:0-28496 GCA_004027875.1 Aplodontia rufa
CGATGTTCATAGCAGCACAATTTACTATTGCTAGGCTATGGAAACAACCCCGATGTCCCTCACTGGAAGAATGGATCCAAAAACTGTGGTACATTTATACCATGGAATATTACACAGCAATTAGAAACAATGATATTGCAGCCTTTGAAGGTAAATGGATGGCTATGGAAGAGATCATGTTGAGTAAAATCAGCTTAACCCAGAGATCTATGGGTCGATTGTCGCCACTCATCTGTGGAGGTGGGGACTAGACCGTGGACAATGAGAAAGTTGGTCTAGTAGCATGAGTTAAATCCAGATAAGATGTAATGCTTTACAATCTAATACTTTTTTTAGAGTTATAGTGGAAAGGGGAAGGATGGGATAAGGGAGGGTAATTGGGGGGGCACTCCTGGGGGTAATTGCAATATCCAGAATATATACACATTTTATATTATTTTGTTAAAATCTTGTAAGGTTGTTCAAAAATAAAAAAAATTTAAAAAGTCTATAACTCACTAAAAAAAAATACACCTCATAGGAGAAATATGTGATATCATTAATATAAAAATATATTAAAAGGCCCAAAAATTTTAACCATGATGGAAACAAAAATAGAATAGCAATAAGTTACTTCTTACCCACTTGGAGCAAAGTTAAAAACACTTCATTACCAATTACAAAGTAAATAAATGATACCAATTATCCACTCACATTTCAACTCCTGAAATTACCATCATGGTCTGGTATGTTAAACTATATTCCAGTTTGAAAAAAAATTTATATCTTGAAAGTTACTTAAATATATCATTACCAAATGTTCCAAGAATTTGTCTCCTAGATATTTACACAAAATTAATGAAAACATGTCCATAAAAATAAATATACATGTATGATACTGATAGACTAATTCCTAAAAACTGAAGTATTTTAACTGTGTCAACAGATAATAATAAATTGTAGTGTATTTACAAAAGAGAATACTATTCAGCAACACAATTCAATGAAGCATCAATACCCATATTAAAATGAATTAATTTCAGTAACATTAAACAGATGTGAACAAATCACATTATTTCATTTACATAAAGATTTACAATCAGTAACAAATCTACACAGATATAAATCATAGCTTTTGTAGTCTGTGGTGTATTTTTTTGGTACCAAATGCAAAGAGTCTTTGGGAAATTCATTTTAGGGTGGTGGTAATACACTTCACTGAGAGCAATAATATAGCAGGTACCATTTTTTAAGTAATGTATAAGGACTGGCATTTTACTATATATAAATTGTACCATAATTACTGTGAAATATGATTATTTACAGTTAAGATAAGCAAACGGGATATTTTGAGACACACATGCTATGAAATAATTCACAGTAATTAAGCTAATGTACTATTTGTTCCTTAATGTGATTATTTTTTTTTTCTTTTTGTAGTGAGAACTTTCAAAATCTGCACTCTTTGGAAATTTCAAGGAAAAATATTTGTCTGTTCCCTGTCATTGGAATAGCAGGTTCATGAGGTGGGAGACAGTGTGCTGTAGCTTGAGCATTGTCCAGCAGAATGGAAATTGAATAAGTATGTGGTTAATATCCAAATGAGATGGTTCAAAGGAACCAAGGGAATGAAGGATAGTTGGTGTCAGAAACAAAGTGACATCAGATACTCAACAGTGCTAGGAATTATTTTGGTCTTATTTCTCTGATTCTTCTTAATTGTCATTTCATTTTTTCCCCTCACTTCAGAATAATTTTCTCTTTTTCAACATTTTTTATTCCTTTTGCAAAGAGACCCAATGACAATATCCCTAGCTTTTTACTGCTTAGACATTTATGATGACATGGTCATGGCATAAACTTAACCTCAAGTTATTGGATAAGAGACTGACTGCTTGTGTAATAAGTGTCACCACCAGAGCTAACCATTGTGGCTGCAAAGAGACTCCTATTATTTTAATTAGGAGTAAGTGGCCACTACTAAAATAAACAATTCTGGGACAATATTTAGATCTATTAAAATAACAAATGATTCCATGGTAATCTGTTTAATGCAATTAACTGTGTAAAATAGTATTTATTATGATAATGAAATATTAATCATATGAAAAATATAAAAGAACTACTAAATAACTCTTTTCTGGATTTTATAAATAATATTATTAAATTTTAAAAATAAAATATTGTCTAAGAATAAATTGTGGAAAGAATTTGAAAAATATATGTGGACAAGAAGAAAATGATGCAATTTTCACTGATTTTATTAAAAGTCAACAAGAGAATAAGAAATTTGAAAGAAGAACTGAGAATGTACCTCCATATTTTTGTCTGAGTTGATAAAATGGCAAAAAAGAAAAAGCAGTTAACAGATGTGGAGGTAAATTTTGTGAGTTTATATAAATCTTATGCTTGTAAGAAAAGATGAAATAAAGAAACTGGGATAAACTAGTATCCAGAATAGTCTTGATAAAGAGCAAGAAGCCCCAGATAAAGAAACTACAAGGAAACATTGGTTTATTTGAGAACCTAACACTTAAGTCTTCCTCATATTGTATGCCAATAACAAATAACATGCTTCTAAAGGTTTTCAAGATAAGAAAATATTCAGAATTCAATTAGACTGCAAGGGTCTAAATCATCAAAATTCTGCCTGATGCTAGACCATTATTTAATATATTACACTTGCTTTATTTTTTCTCTCCCCAAGCAATGGCAAAGAATTATTTGACCTAAACTTTTAGTTTAACAACTGAACTAAGGTTGTATATGACTCAAATAAATCTTACCCAAAGAATTATCTTTGCTCTCCAATGACAGTTCTACAAAATAATTCTTTAAATTCATAACTACTCTTTTCTTCCCCAAACAGATGAATTTCCAGTACCCTCATGGCACCTGAAAATATCACCCAGGTGACAGAGTTCATTCTCATAGGAGTCTCAGATCTTCCAGAGCTGCAGATTCCTCTCTTCCTGGCCTTCCTGGTCATCTATGGGCTCACTGTGATGGGGAACCTGGGAATCATCACCCTCACCAGTGTTGATTCTCAACTTCAAACTCCCATGTACTTTTTCCTTCGACATCTGGCTATTATAAATTTTAGTAACTCTACTGTCATTGCGCCTAAAATGCTGACCAACTTCTTAGTAAGTGTGAAAACCTCCTCATTCTATGAATGTGCTACCCAGTTGGGAGGATTCCTTATTTTCATTGTAGCTGAGGTCTTCATGCTGGCCGTGATGGCCTATGATCGCTATGTGGCCATTTGCAACCCCCTGCTCTACATGGTGGTGGTGTCCCGACGGATCTGCCACCTGCTAGTATCCCTCACCTACATCTATGGCTTTTGCACAGCAATTGTGGTTACACCTTGTGTGTTCTCTGTGTCTTATTGTTCCTCCAATGTCGTCAATCATTTTTATTGTGACATTATGCCTCTGTTAACATTATCCTGCTCTGATACTTACATTCCAGAAACAATAGTCTTTATATCAGCAGCTTCAAATATTGTTTTTTCTATGACTATAGTTCTAATATCTTATTTCAACATTGTTTTGTCTATTCTAAGGATGCGTTCATCAGAGGGAAGAAAAAAAGCCTTTTCCACCTGTGCTTCACATATGATGGCTGTCACAGTTTTCTATGGGACTCTGCTGTTCATGTATTTGCAGCCTAGAACCAACTACTCCCTGGACACTGATAAACTGGCATCTGTGTTTTACACCCTGGTGATCCCCATGCTCAATCCCATGATCTACAGCCTGAGAAACAAGGATGTGAAGGCTGCCTTAAGGAGATTCATGATGAATCCATGCCGGTCCTTTAGGTCACAGTAATTTTAGGACTCTGGTAAGCAAATGGAAGGTTTCAGATATATAGAAACAAAGGCATTATTTAATAACTCTTCCCAGGATTGAAAAAGGTAAATCACAGTACAATTGAAAGTATTTTATTTTAATTCATAAAATTTACACAATCTGTGATTAAATTACACAGAACAGCCACTGAATAGCCTTTCAAGCAAAGTAAGATTTTTCCTTTTATCTCACTCTAAGTATCATTCTCTTTTAGTACGCAAAATGCATTATTTATTTTGTGACATTATTGGAATTTTAATGGACCATATTAGTACAAGTTCTTTACATCATTAGAGGAAAAACTTTATTTTTGCAAATAAAAGAAGTGCTCCACTTTCTGAAACTTCTCCATCAGTTAGTAAACACCTATGTCTATTGTACAACTTTGTGCACGCGGGACCAGGGTGTATCATAGTGCTACTAAAGAATTTAATTTGAATAGACAAGGAAGATTAAGTTAACGTTCAGTGTGTATGTCTATTGTACTAAGTTGTAGATTTACATCCGTGTTTCTTCAGGTGTAGTCATTAAATCTTCAAGAATAGCAGTTATCTATAATGAAAAGAAATCTAATCCTATAGAATTCAGCTGGATTGAGGGACATGAAAATAACATAGTTAAGTTATTTTCAAAATTACTATACTATTGAAGTGTTCATGTCATTTTTATGCCAATCTTTCTTCCTATTACTTAAATGATAAAAATAAGGAGAAACCATCTTGTATCTTGTAGAAATGGAGATGTTGAATTAATAGAATCACCTTACACCAGTCCCACATTCATTCCTATTTTTATTTTGGATTGTGTTTCTATCTTAATGTAAATACTGACATAGCACTTTGAAATATAATGTAATCACATTGTAAATGTATTATAGTTTCCTAGAATTTTATGAAAATTCTATCCAGTAAGTACATTTTATGTTGGATTCTGCTGAACTATTTTCTAGTTAGGTTTTCTATTAAAATGTTGTGTAGCATGACCACACGCTAAATAAAATTTTTTTATCATACTAATTATTTTATAAACCATTAAGGTGATCCTCATGGCATGAATGAGGACCTAGGTTCAAAATCCAGCACCACATACACTACTAAGTGTCAGGAAAACAATGATCAAATTTTTAAAAAAAGTAAAATTGGTTCTCTTTTTGTCTCCTTCACTCTCTTCCTCTCTGTCTCTTAAAAAAAAAGAAAAAAAGGAAAACTGTCTAGACATAATAAGACAGTAAGAAAGATGGATTGAGAGCATCTCAGGAATTGACAATATTACAACTATATCAGGCTCAAGGGAGTTAAAGTAACATTTCCTTTGAGAAGAGACCAGTGGGGCACCTTGCTTGCAGAGGTGGGCGTAGGGAATGGTTTAACTATGCTCAGCCACCAGTCACTCAGAGGTTGCTATAGACGGGGTCCTGGAGGGTTGGCTACTGCTCAAGATCATGACAGAACTTGGCAGCAACCACACAGTGCTTTTTCTGCAAGATTGCTGGAGTCAGGGGGACATGGAGGCTTCCACCAAGATTTCAAAGGCAGATCTGGGAGGTCAGGCAAAGTGTTCCAGGGTCAGAGTCCATGTAGGCAGCACTTTATGGGGATATGCGTGGAGAAGTGAGGAAGAAGTTGAAGCTGCAGTAGAGACCTCAGAGATAAAGAAATGACTGAACCACGGAACCTCTGCCAAGGAAAGCTGTAGGAATTGAGTACAAACAGGCCAACAGAGAGGTCATGTAGAGTGCAACCAGCAAGGCCATAGGGGTGGCACTCCCTAAGTCCTTTGGAGAGAACACCATGATGTCGTGTGCTCCAGATGCTAGACATGGAACTACAGGGCTTGTTTGCCTAGCTAGATTTTATTTTTGCCTTGATCACACCCCTTCTTTCCATACCCCTATTTTTCTGAATGAAAACATTTATTTGGTATATTGGATGGATGTAACTTACTTTTATTGGAGTTGGGGGTGGGATTACTGGGAAATGAATCCAGTTGCACTTAACCACTTAGTCACATTCCCAGCCCATTTTTTATTTTGTAATAGGGTCTCGCTAAATTATTTACAGCCTCACTAATTTGATGAGGCTGGCTTTGAATGTGTGATCCTTCTGCGTCTGCCTCCCAAGCTGCAGGGATTATAGGTGTGTACCACTGCACCTGGCTACTTTTAATTTTTACAAGAACTCACGCTGAGAGCTTACCTGGAGTCTCTGAGATTTTGGACTTGGACATTTAGGCACTCTTCTCACTGTTGATACTATAAGGCCTCTTGAAAATGTACAAAATGGGGCTGAAGTGGTGGCTCAGCAATTACCTCACTTGATTGACATGAGCAAGGACCTGGGTTCGAACTACAGCACCACATACACAACTGTGTGTCGGAACAATGATAAACTAAATAAAAATGATTCTCACTGTCTCTCTCTCTCACTCTCTCTCTCTCTCTTTAGAAAAAAAAAGAAAAAAAAAAGAAAATGGACTGCATGTGTTTTGCATTGTGAGATGAACATAAACTTTTAGGAATCAAGGGGTGAAACATTGTGGTTAAGATATTAGGTGTCCCCAAAAGTTCATGTGTGAGACAATACAAATGATGTAAAGGTGAAATTATTGGGTTATGAGAGGTTTAACACAAGCAGTGAATTAATCACATGGTAGGGATTTAACTGGATGGCAGGTGAAGTTGAGTAGGGTGTGGTGGAAGAGGTGGATCGTTGGTGACATTTTTAGGGTATGTATTTTGTTTCTGGAGAGTGGAGTCTCTCGCTGCTTTCTTAATTTTTTCTGAGCTACTTTTCTCCATCACAATCGTCTACCATGATGTTATGCCTCTCCTCGAACCCCAAGGAATGGAGTTGATCTCTATGGACTGAGGTCTCTGAGACCATAAGCCCTGAAATAAACTTTTCCTCTACTAATTATTCTTGCTAAGCCCTTAGCTACAACAGCAAAAATTTGGCTAAAACACCATAGGAAGAAGGAAACTATCAGAATCCAACATATGAGACAGAAAGTTACCCAAAAGCCTGGGTCTTCTGAGGTTAAGTGGAGACTGACCCAGCTCATTTTGACCTACCTTGAGCATTCAAAAATAAGATTATAGTCATGAAAAACTAAGTGGAACTTTTTCACTGACTACTGTCAAATATCATCATATTTCCCATAAGAGGGAGACATTTAAAAGCTAAGAATCAAAAATTTATATGCTATTTTATGATCACCATTTAGACAAATATTTCATTTCTGACTTGTGAATTAATTTATGTCAAAAACTTAACCAAAACAAGAACTTGAAAACATTGAATTAGGTGCTGTTTCTAATTCCATAAAGAATACTATTTTGACAGTGTACTAAATAATTTACAGTCATTATTTAATTGAACAACAATTCATATTTTCTTTTAAATCAATTCAAAATAGCACTCGCTTTTTAAGCTGATTTCATAGATAAATTATTTTAAGTTCCTGAGAAGATTAAGTAATTCACTAGGCAGTTCTAATTAACAGATAACAGAGCTTAAATTCAATCCAAAAGATTGACTTGAAATTGCCAGGTATTATTGTGTTTGTGGTCTATTTGAATCTATATAATTAGTAGGGTTTGTTGTATGTATGTAGGTGCAATGATATTTGAAGCAGAAATATTCACCATCAGTTTATCTAAAGCAGTATTGATTGACCTTCTTTGAAACTTTTGAATAATTTTCTCTTTGAAGTCTATTTTGTCAGATATTACAATAATTATTCCTGCTTGCATTTAGTCTCAATTTGCATAGCATATGTTTTTTGCATCCTTCTGCCTTCATGTTATGCATACCTCTGCCTGTAAGTTTCATGTATAAAAAAAATGGTTGGATCTTGTTTTTAAATACATTCAGCCATGCTTCATCTTTTTTTTAATTTTTGAACAACCATACAAGTTATTAATAAAATAATATAAAATCTGTATAGAGTCTGGATATTACAATTACTCCCAGGAGTGCCCCACCCAATTACCCTCCCTTATCCCACCTTTCCCCTTCCCACTATATCTCTAAAAAAAGTATTAGGTTGTAAATTATTACATCTTATCTGGATTTAACACATGCTAATAGACCAATTTTCTCACTGTCCAGGGTCTAATCCCCACCTCCACAGATGAGTGGAGACAATCGACCCTTAGTTCTCTGGGTTAAGCTGATTTTACTCAGCATGGTCTCTTCCTTAGCCATCCATTTACCTTCAAAGGCTGCAATATCATTGTTTCTAATTGCTGTGTAATATTCCATGGTATAAATGTACCACAGTTTTTGGATCCATTCTTCCAGTGTGGGACATCGGGGTTGTTTCCATAGACTAGCAATAGTAAGTTGTGCTGCTATGAACATCGATATTGCTGTGTCACTGTAATGTGCTGATTCCAAGTCCCCTGGAAAGATACCCGGGAGTGAAACAGCAGGGTCATATCATGGACTCATCCCTAGTTTTTTGAGGATTCTCCACACTGCTTTCCAGAGGGGTTGTACCAGTCTGCAGCTCCACCAACAGTGTGTTAGTGTGCCTATCTCTCCACATCCCCTCCAGCATCTATTATTGTTTATTTTCTTCATCATGCTTCATCTTTTAATTGGACAGCTGAGACCATATGCATTTAGTATTATTTTTTTTTCATTTTAACAACAAAAAGGTACAATGGCATTTATTCATCTGTCTTGCAACAAAACTAAGGAACATAATGCTGGTATTGCAAGCACACAGTTTTATTGTTCATCAAGAAGTAAAGGAAATGCAGATTAGAAAAATTCACCAGTAATCATTCATGGCTGGCTATTGTGGAAATTGATACAGATTGTTTCATGATCAACACGAGCAAAATGCATCTAAAGCAGTAGAGCCTAGTGACTGTGACTCTAACAGAGCCATCCTGCTGCACTCAGATATAACCTGGGCAAATATGTGCATTATTACAAAAATAGCTTTTTTAAAAACAGCTTTTCTATTTTCGACCAATTCAATTTATTTCTAATGTTTAAGTCAGACTTGATCCTTTGTTTGGCTATTCTATTGAGATTCAACCACTCACTGGCTGTGATTTTTTGTTTATTTTGTTTCTTCATTTCTTCTGTGTTAATATTTCATTATGTATTTTCTGTACTACTGGCTTAGTGTTACGAATACTTTTAGTTTCTGCTTACCTTGGAAGGTTTTTATTTCTTCTTCAGTTATGGAAGTTAGCCTTGCTGGATATAACAATTTTTGTTGGCAACTATTATATTTATTATATTATTCAAAACTCTCCTGACTTCTGAGTATGGATAGAAAAACCACAGAAAGACTGATTGGCTTACTTATGCATATTTCCAGCCATTTTTCTCTATTAAGAGATGGGAGCTCTATGAAGTGATTAAAGTTCTGGGGGAAGAGCCCTCATGCATGGAATGAGGGATCCAGAAAAAGACCTGAATAGATGGATTTGTTGCTCCTACTCTTAGGACAAGTGAGTTCACCAAGCCAGTCATCTATAAGTAATAGATTTTCACCATACCTACAAGAAACTTGAGCTTGGAGTTCCTGTACCTCATTACTGTGACATAATAAATATATGACCCTTTTATATTATCCAGTGAAAGGTATTTCATTATAGCAATACACATTTAGAAAAGTGCTTACATAAATCCTTCAGTGAGTCAGGCTGAAGGAATGGAGCCTTTTGAGCTCAGGCCTAGATACATGCTCACTCCTGCCCATGAACTTTGCTTACTAAATCTCCATTTATATAACAGAATTTTCAAAATCCCTATGAACATATCATTCACAAATCCCCCTTTTAAATTTTTGTCTAGAACTTGTTTGCCCCAACAATATTTCTTAATTCAGTCAATTGCCAACTACTTTCTCTGGCAAATATCCAAGGTAAAGGTGTTTGCATAGAATAAACTCTGAGTCATGTCAAAGGAAGGAAATGACCCATGTAATGAACATTTGCAGAAATTCAAAAGACAAATTTTTTAGGGACAGTATTCTTGGAGTGGACTTCTTAAAGAACTCCAAAAATGAGCATAGTACGTTATGTTACAATCCCCAAATATTGATGGTTTTACCAAGTTTCAGTAGTTTTTCTCAATAAAATACTCTTCAGATTATTGCTAAGCTTTAGTTGATTACCATATCTCTAAAAAATTGATCTTTAAAATACTTTCTGTGTTTTGTTGTTTTGTGGAGGGATGAGCTAATGTTAGTCCTCGTTCCACTATTGTATACAAGTCACTTACATTTCTATTTTTCTTGATCAAAAACATTAGAATCATTTATGATCCCTCAGTTAATTAAGATCTTTCAGGATTACATGAATCCACCTATATTCATTAAGGGCAGCAAGACAACTTGAGTAATCACTAGCAAAACTGTTTCAATTTTTGTATTATGAAATATGATTTCCTATATAACTATCTGATGATGAAATTTTAAAAAGGCATAATTTTGTGAGCCAATTTCCTCCTAATACATCCCTTCATCCCTTTCTATGCATAAGCTATTGACTTTTCCTCTGGAGTACTAATACGCTGGTGAATACAAACCATCGTACACTAAGGCACAGCCTCTAGGCATTTTGTTATGCTCTCACATACCTTAGAGATAATTAGCAAACCCTTTGGTATCACCTTAGGGGGACTTAAGAGATTAAAAAAAATCTATAAATTGTTCTCCCTATGTCATGTAAGAAACATATGAATGAGTCAAGACAGAAGTTTCATTACAGGTAAAAATCAAATTTCATGTTGTGATCCTTTTACAGATAGTCACAATGTGTAATTGACATTCAAGAAGTTCCATGGAAAAAATGAGGCCATATCTGAGTTAGTGTCCTGTGCTTTCTTCCTATCTATCATCCCTGAACAGAAATAGGACTCCTCTCCATTGCACTTCACATAGTTTTAAATATTTGTATGCTTTCATAGGTTAGATGCACATGCATATTCAAACTATTCATCAAGACATTGCTTCTAAAACATCTGTTTTATGTAAATAACTTTATCTCCCCCAACTGAGGTCCAAAGTAAGAGCAAATTAGACAAAGAAAATATGATTTTTTTTTAAACTGATGGTAGTTGGTCAGCTGCTTGTGCTAATTATAATGTAAGAAAAATGTATATGTGGGGGCATTTTGGAAAAATAAGAAAGCACAATCTTTTAAATAATTTGAGTGGAAATTATACTAATCAACTTTATATTTAATATAACAATTATATCTTTTATTTTTTGCTTGTAGCTCAAATATTGCATATTACAATTCTCATTGTAAGCAATATCATTTCTCTTTCTCTTTTTAAAGATGCAGTATAGTTGACAGTTTTTAAAATCAAAATTCCCTTCCATTAAAATGCATTCCAACTCATCATATGTTTTCAATTTTTAGTATATTTCAATGCATATCTATTTAATTTTTGACATGTTTATCTCCAATTTGTAGTACAACTTTTTTAAAAAAATAGGATGGCTTTTATTTCCTTAAAATAATTTTTTCTTTTTTTGTTGTTAACATTTTAAGGAAGCTTTTGTAGATTAAATGCATAAATAATATCAATTTCCATTCCAATCATGTCTAATCTATGGTGCATTTTATTTTGTCCTATTACTATTGTATAACATTGTGGTGTGCAATCCTTTTTTTAAATCTCTAATCATTGCTATCCCTTTGACCAAAGGGTAATTAATAAAGTTCCTTGATATACAACCAGAGGTAGTGACCTCTTTCTCCTTATTATCTCAGACTTCTTTATATTTGTCTAGGACTTTGCATGTCAAACACATCTGACCTTGTACATTTTTATTTTATGATTACAATGAAAATGTATTTTGAAGAAAATTAATATTTCAAGCAAATATATGTCAAAGTGATCTCTATTAAAGTATTATTAGAATAATAAAAACACAAGATGAGCAGTCAAAAAGGAAATCATAATGATTATTTTTGTCATAGAGTCATGGAGTGGGTGAGAGGATAGAGAAAAGACTGGAAGAAGTTGTATGAGTTACATCATAGGCGACCTCTTCCTCATCTGTTCATACAGATATAAATACCTGACATTATATACCTGACATTTAGAGCCAATTTTCTAGATCATCTAATCTTCACTCATTCTTCTCAACAAAACTTGGCAAGGACATGTTTGATTTTGATATGGGAATGATTTTAGGTAACTTATACTATATTTCTAAAGAAGCCACTAGGATATATATACTGTAAAGTACAATGTAAAATATGTCTCCATATACACACTTCCTGGTATTTTTCATACTTGTACACACAAAAAATTACTACTATGATCTGTGGTAATAGTTTTATTCAAATGGGTGTTCAATTTCTATCCAGTGTTTTTTATTTTTTTTTTAAGAGAGGACAGTGAGAAAGAGAAAAAGACACTTACTTATGAACGTAGGTACTAGGGTTTGAACCCATGTACTTGTGCATGCCAGGAAAGCACCATAAGTGCCAAGCCACCACCCCAGCCCCCTATCCAGTGTTTTGAAGCTGTAGTTCACCACTTTTAGGAAAAAAGTTTCAGGAGTACTAGGTTTAAAGTAGGTGGTATCATTTATTTTTGAATATATAGTTAGAAAAATATTTTATATCTGGAATAATATAATTTATAATTCCATGTAATTTATAAATATTTCCAGGTGGTTATAATTATATAGAAAGTTCTAAGAAGTGCTACAACAATAATTCATATATTGGTTACTCAGAATTGTAACTTACAAATTTGACTTCATATATCTATAGTTATACATCTGTATAACTAACCATTTGTCTACCACTGTCTGTTTATGTATCTCCTCAGGGATGTTGGGGTTTTTTGTTTGTTTGTTTGTTTATTTGTTATTTTTTTTTGTTTCAGGGGGACTTTTTGTAGTGAGAAGAAGAAGCGAGAGAGAGAGAATCAATTTTATTAATTATTCATCCATCCTTTATTTCTCTGACTCTTAGTGGTTTGTGCAGTGCTAGGGTTGGAATCAGAGTCCTAATGCATGACAGGCAAGTCCTCCAATAATTGAGCCACTACTCCAGACCCTCCTCCAGGTTTCCAAACCTTAGTACTGTTGATAGTCTTCACTGGATGATTTGGGATACATAGTGGATACAGTACGATGTGCAACAACTTAACTGACCTATAATTTATAGCTAGATGCTAAAACCAGCTCAACTGCTGGTTATGACAAAAAAAAAAAAAGTTTCTAGACCCTGGCATATATTGTTTGGTGAGTGAGCTTAACCCTAAACAAGAACCATAGACCTGGCCCTGTTTCTATACCTAATTACACATATACATATTTTTAGGGAGAAATGGGTTTATCCAAATAATTCAAGTTGTATAGTTTAGATGTAACTTGTTTTTACTAAATTTGTAATAAAAAAAAATCTCCAGACCATAATGTATGACCACTATTAACTGGAGTGATGTCTCTACACAGAATAGATTTTCTGATGAACCCCGATGGAGGAAGGCAATCTCACAGTGATTCATGAGTTCATTCTGAAGGGCATCACCTCACGCCCTGAGCTGCAGGCTCCTTTATTTGGGCTGTTCCTCATCATCTATGTGACCTCAGTGCTGGGCAACTTGGGCATGATCATCCTCACCAAGGTGGACCACGGCCTGCAAACTCCCATGTACTTTTTTCTGAGACACCTGGCTATTACAGATCTTGGTTATTCTACAGCTGTTGGTCCCAAAATGTTGGCAAATTTTGTTGTGGACCAAAATACAATCTCCTATTACTTTTGTGCTACACAGCTAGCAGTCTTTCTTGTGTTTATTGTCAATGAGCTTTTTATTCTTTCTGCAATGTCCTATGACCGCTACGTGGCCATCTGTAACCCTCTTCTGTACACTATCATCATGTCACAGAACGTTTGTCAGGTCCTGGTGGCAGTCCCCTATCTCTATTGCATATTTGTATCTCTTCTAGTCACCATAAAGATTTTCACTTTATCCTTCTGTGACTACAATGTCATCAATCATTTCTACTGTGACTGTGTCCCATTGATATCTTTGCTATGCTCGGACACAGAGGATGTAGAATTAATAGTTATGACCTTTGCAGCTTTTGATTTGATTTCCTCTCTTCTGATTGTCCTTGTTTCCTACCTGCTCATCCTCATAGCCATTCTCAGGATGAAGTCTGCTGAGAGCAGGCGCAAGGCTTTCTCCACCTGTGGATCCCACCTGACAGTGGTCATAGTGTTCTATGGGACTTTGTTATTCATATATGTGCAGCCCAAGTCCAGTCACTCATTTGATACTGATAAAGTGGCTTCCATATTTTACACCCTGGTTATTCCCATGTTGAACCCTCTGATCTATAGCTTGAGGAACAAAGATGTAAAATTTGCCCTACAGAGGACATGGAACAACTTGCACAATATTTTTTCTACAGGTTTTCGTACGATATAATTCCTATAAATTAGGTGATGGAAATACATCTTTTTTCTGTATATAGCCAAAAGAAATAAGAAATAAAGCATTGCTTTTAACCTGTATTTACACATTGCATTATGTGTATCAGTTTCTTTTCATTGCTATATATAAATTAAGGAAGAAAGCAATGAAAATATTTTCCTTCTTTGAGAAGGCCAAAGACGCATACTCATAATTAACAACTTTACCTGACTAAAGTGTAGATTTGCTACATGCATGTAATAAAAAAATATCAAGGGAAGTGGATATAAGTGGATATACTGAGGCTGAGAAGGGAATAGTGGAAGTCACAGAAAGGAATGGCAAGGGGTCCTGTGTTTTTATCACCTGCTGGAATAAACTTGCAGTGCCTTCTCACATGTCTTGTTTGTGTGTGAATTTTTTCCTTCTGAAATAACCTTCATAATTTTCCCCATTGTATTTTGTATTTTTCTTCAATATTAGTGATTTAGAAGATATGTGATGATCTAAAGCTTGATGAATAGACTGAAATAATAACAATTCCAAACATTGGTACCCTGCACATTGCTCATGAATACCTCTATTTCCTCATGTGAGTCTGAAAACTAGAACTCAGCCATCCATAGATTCTGACTGGCTATTGTTTTTGTGTTAATCATCCCATTTTCTTGACCCTCATGGGCACACACATCAATTAAGATAATGCAATTTTAGAAGTCACAGGTATGCTCAGGCTATGCTTGTCCTCCACTAATTGATCTCACTTCTTAACTGACCATTGGGTTTTATAGATTTTTATTAATCTAAAAAGACACAATTGCCTATAATTAAAATTATATTCCAATGGTTTTCACATCTTTTCTGTTTGGAGGCACCATTCAATGAACAACTAATTTGTTGCCTTTTTTTGTAACTTATATGGACATATCCGTTTTGATCCATATTGAGAATTCACCACCTGTTCAATAGCATTCATTGCTTGGTAATATTAGTTGGTTGTTCAACTTGTGAGTTGTAATCACATAGATCACAGTATATCATATTTATATTCCAGTTTTTATACATGTCCATTGGTTGTGATAAATCTTCCCAATCACAAGTAAGGTCTGACTGGCAGACAGGAATACAGCTATCTTGTCTTTTGTACATAGCTGCTCCACATCATTCCCCACATTTTCCCCATGAAAATATGGTAACTTTAATTTTTAATAATAATATTGAGTGCTATATGTTATATATTATTTAATTCTCAGTTAATTTAGTCATCCCAACAGTTCTGAAAATAAGTTCTACTAATGAGCAATAATTGTCAGATGGCAGTTTTAGAGAGTAGGAAATCAGTAGAGTTCGACAAGGTATTAAACATTACAACTAGCTACCATAGCTAGATTATGGAAGCAACTCAGATGCCCCTCACTTAATGAGTTGATTCAAAAACTGTGGTACATATATACAGTGGAATACTACTCAGCTATTAGAGGAAAACGACATTATGGCATTTGCAGCCAAATGGATGGAGATGGAAAAAATTTTGCTAAGTGAAATATCCCAAACTCAGAGACTCAAGGGACAAATATTTTCTCTCATTTGTGGAAGCTAGAATACATCTGTAAACAGTATGATAAAGAGCTAACCTAACAATTACCTCAGTATGTATGAATTTTTACATGATCGTGGGGAACCTTGCTTAGGTTCCTGAGGGATGCAGAGAGAGGGGCAGGGAGTGAGGAAGGGAATAGGAAGGACATCAAGGAGACCAGAGGGAGGTAGTATGGAGGGATTTAATCAGAGAGGAACCTCTGACTTCAAGAAGTTCAATTAACTTGGGGCTTAAGTAGGGGGGAAAATGGAACCATTGGGAACCCAATGGGGGTAAACCATGGACTGGCACCAGCCTTGTCTTATTATGTCATTATACTTTTGTCCTTGATTGTTTGACAATGAATCTCTCCTAATTGTAAGACCATGTTTAACAAATAAAAATTAAAAAAAGAACCAGGTTTTTAAACCAACTTATTATCTTCATGGTCCCAACTACACTAAATTGTCTCGTAATGTCACTTTTTTTTTTGTTTCACTGATGTCACTGTGACCAAGTTAAACTCACATTTGCATATTTCAGAACAGAAAGCAAAAAGACAAAAAAGTGCATCATAAGATGAATGAGTTCTGGAGACCTTATGACCTCATGGTGACCAAGTCCGTAATACTGCACTGTTTAATTGAGATTTGATGCAATAAATCTCAAATGTTCTCACTGTTCCTGACCCCAGCCACAAGGACACAAACTAACTATGGATGGTAATGGATAGGTCGATTAAATTGGGGCAATTAGTAAACAATGCACATGTACATCAAGTCATCAGTTTTTGTGACCTGATAATAAAAAATTTTCCTTTATCAGTGAAATATTTAAAACAAAATAAACAGGAGTAAGTAGAATTATGGTCGTTGTTGGTGAGCCTTTTGTCTTGTCTGCCATGGCCGACCATGACCATGTGGCCATCTGCAACCTTCTGCTCTACAATGCTATCCCAGAAGTTGCTCATGTTTCCCCACAGAAGAACACTTATTGAGCTTGATATCAGTAAAGGATATACATGCACCTTTTGTTTTTCTTAGTAAGACATACTCTCGATATTGTTTTCATTGTATTTTCTGAAACTAAAAAGAGTAAAGTGAAGAGGATCTCTTGCAAAGGACATTTATTTGAGTCATTTTTAAAATCCCTTCTGTCAATCTGTGCCTTTGAATTCCAAATATAATTACTTTGAATATGCACAAGTTCTTAAAAGAGTAATCTCAATTATAAACCAAATAATTCTCAGAAATCACAGAACAGGAAGGCACCTGAGTTCCAAAGAACCAAAAAAAAAATAAAATCCTTGTTGAACACCTGACCATCTGGTGCAAATCTCAGAGGTCTTACTCAGAGCTTAAAAACAAGTCTCCAACAGAGCCAATTTGTCTTCATTTAAATATTTAATATCCTGGGGCAGGAGCAGTGGCTCAGCAGTTACAGTGCTTCCTAGCATGTGAGTGGATGGGATTTCTAACCCCAGCAGTGCATACACAACAAAGTGTCCCAGCAATATAAACCACATGAAAAATTAAATAAAATGTATTCTTTCTTTCTCTCTCACTTTCATTGTCCCTCTCTCTTAAAAAAAAAAATTAACAATCTTGTAGGATAACAAAACAACAAAACACACCAATGTTAAAATTCACAGTATTAAGCATCCAATCACAAATAATAGATATGAGAAACGAGGAACATGTGTCACTATTCAGGAGATAAAATATATCCAGATAGAGTTAGCAGGAAAAAAATAATAACTATTACAAACAAATTCAGTATGCTAAATAAATAAACAAAAGATTAATATTTTAAAGAAAATCTACTTTAGCTAGAAGCCAAAGTGAACTTACATAGATAAAATAATGTTAGATGAGAATAAATATTTACTTAATGAAAATAATAGAGTATACACTGACAAGAAAAAGATAACTTGGTAGGTGTGGTGGCAAACAACTGTGATCCCAGTAACTCAATCGTCCTGAAGGAGGACGATTGCAAAGTTTGAGGACAGCCTCAGTAAGTCAAGGAGATCCTATCTATAAATGGAACAATAGAAAGGACTAGGTGTGTGGCTCAGTGGTTAAGCACCCCAGGTTCATTTCCCAGTACCTAAATGGAAAGAAAGAGGGCAGGTAGGAAGGCGGGCAGTCAGGCAGGCAGACATGCCTTTGATGGATATGGAAAATCACCAGAAATCACTCACGTGAGCCAGGCAGAAAAACCCCTCCCTACTCACTGTTTCAAAATCTACAGACTCAGGCCCTTATTGGAACCAATTGTCTTGCACCCTTATCAGAGTGTCCCCACCTTACTGAAAAACCCAGTTTAATCCCCAC
Organism: Aplodontia rufa; assembly: GCA_004027875.1. Classification (NCBI taxonomy): domain Eukaryota; kingdom Metazoa; phylum Chordata; class Mammalia; order Rodentia; family Aplodontiidae; genus Aplodontia; species Aplodontia rufa. Next base: position 18,167 of record PVKS010026581.1, read on the forward strand.
CCAACTGCAAAATCCAGTTTAACAAGAAAACTCCACCTTGGTGCATTCCCTCCTCAGCCCCTCTATATCTGCACCCCAGGCTGTAACTAGCAGGTGGCAGGTGAGTCCCAGAATCCACTGGCCCCCCTTCTGGGGTTTCTCCTGAATCAAGGTGTTACTGTTGAGCCTCTGCTCTCCTCTCTCTTTATTTCCTTCATTTCGTCTCTTTCCTTACAATCTTCAGAAAACTATATTATAGACTATTCAAAATCATGCCAGAGAAAAAATAAAATAATGCATAAAAAGCATGAAAATAATCCTAGTAATCTGTTGAACAGTGTAAAGTTACCTAACATGTTTAATTGTAGGTTCAAGTGAAGAGAAGACACTATACATTGTACAGGGAAAAAAAAAGTGAATACATATTTGCCAGAAAACTTTTCAAAATTATTTTAAAGACAAATATACAGCCATAGATTAAACAGGCTAAAATAGCAGCAAGAAGAATAATCAGAAATTAAAATAAATCAAGAGAATTCTAATAAATTTTCTGAAAAATATTTATAAAGATACATATTTCAAAATCGCCAGAGATCAAAGTATAAAAAATAAGTGATTTATCACTGATTTATTTATAGAAAAATTAAGCTATTGATATTTTATATTAATTGATAATTATATTTATTTCCAAAATATATTCCTGATCAATGGATTTATTATCAATACAGTGTATTATTGTTCTGAGAATTCATTCTTCCATGTACTGAATGAATTGTAGAAGGGACCTATGTTAATAATTGCATGATATCATGTAACTGAGGTAGTGGCAAAGGTATATTTGTGATTTCCACAGTTAAATAGTATTCCACAATTTGTTTATTCTGTTACACTGAATAAAAGGCATGAAAATAATCCTACTTATCTGTAGACTAGTAGCAAGTTACCTAGCATGTTTAAGTATATGCTTAAGTGAAGATAAGTCTTTTTCCTTTTCCTAATGAATACTGTGGGATTAATTATCAGAAATGTCAGGCACTCTCCCTCAGGTAATTAATTATGTGCAATCAGTTTACTTTGAATTAGCTGAAATCATCAGCAAAATGAGTGTCAAGAGTGTTAAAGAAGATTTAAATCCATTCTGTGACAAACTGTTAGTATTAAAACATTGGGAAGTCAAAGTAGACCTCCAGGAAGGTAAGCAGAGACATTGGTCTTTGACATTTCTAAGGGCACACAGCTTAAACTGGGCCATCATGAAAGATCTCAGAAGATCCTTAATCAGCAAAAAATTTTCTACCTGTAGAATAGACTTTTCTTAAATAAAAACATGAATAAGCACCATAAACATGTTATAAAATTCCCAATATTTTGGTGTTGTTCTTTATTGGCCCCACCTTAGTTTCATAGTAACTCACTACTTTAGTTATCTGTTTTAGCAAAAACCTCCATCTATATTCTTGGTGTTCATCCTGCCCCAATTCTTATTTCTTAGAGTGTTCATAACAGAGGGTGGGATGCTATAGCATTTGTGAGTATATATTCATAAGGCAGAAGCATTTTATTTGAACCCTGACTCCACCATTTATCATTCTCAGTGACCTTTGTCAAGTTCTCTAACTCCCCGAACCTTGGTTTCCTTGCCTTTAAAAGTGGAGGCTATTACTATCTATTTCCTAGAGTTGTGTGTATCATGATAATCAATATCTGTATAGTACTTAGATAATTGCCTGGCACACAATGAGTTCCTCGAGTTCTTGATATTTGCCTGCGTTCTGCAATCTGTTGAACTCATTTTTGTGATTCTCCATTGGGGAAGCTCATTAACCATCAGAGTGTGATCAGGTCCTATTCCTGCATCAGAGGGATATTAGGATTGGGACATGATTACGAGCAGCACTTCACCTGCCAAAAAGAACAGATGTTCCAAAAACACAAAGATATTAAGTCAACAGTTCATGGCATTATATTTTGTGTTTGGTAAACAAGGTGAGATATACAAGAACATAAGTTACTGATCAGAGGTTTCCTAATTACTGCCTGGTTGATTACCAATGTAAGGGAAATTATTTTTTTTCTCAATTTTAAGAACAAATAAGAGAAGAAATTATGCTGAGTGAAATAAGCATAATTCAGAGAACCAAGGATCCAATGTCTTCACTCATCTGTGGAGGTTGGAGCTAGACCCTGGCCATTGAGAAAGGAGGTCTATTATCATGTTTTAAATCCAAACAAGGTGTAATGTCATACAACCTAAGGCATTTGTAGAGATGTATTGGGAAGTGGGGGGAAGGATAAGAGTAGGTAATTGGGGGGCTTTTGGGGGTAAATCTAATTTTCAGAATTTATATACATATTATATTATTTCATTAGAAGCTTGTTTGATTGTTCAACAAATAAATTTCTGAATAAAATTTTAAAAAGCACAGAAAAGGGATATGAGGATTGCCAAGATAAAGTTTATGTATAAAATTTTGTTTTTATAAAGTACATTACATTTTTAAAAAGGTAGAGTAAAATAACTTTTTGACACACAATGACTTTAAGTCAGAAGAACTCAGTCTTAGTATCTGCATTAAAATTCATTTAATGAATCTTGCCCATTTAAAGCATACTTTATCAAAGCGTTAATGAGTGAGAGTGTACCTGTGTGCAGTCTCCACGTTATGGCAACAGATTTTTCTACTTAGCATTTGAGATGAAGAGACAGTCCCCACATATGATACATCACATTGTAAGTTCTCACAGAAGATAGAATTTCAAATATAAATTGTATTCACGTTTATGCCTTACACAGGTTACCAAGATGAACCGCACAGAGAATAGTAATCACACTGTAATGATGCAGTTCACGGAATTTATTCTCCTGGGGATCACTGACAATCCTGGCCTGCAGGCACCCCTCTTTGGAATCTTTCTGGTCATATACTTGGTCACAGTAGTAGAAAATCTGGGCTTGGTTATCTTGATCCATTTGGACTCCAAGTTGCATACCCCCATGTACTTTTTCCTTAGACATTTGTCCATCACCGATCTTGGTTACTCTACTGCCATTGGCCCAAAGATGATGGTGAACTTTGTGGTGCACAACGATACCATTTCCTACCGTGAGTGTGCTGCCCAGCTGGCCTTCTTTGAGATTTTCATCCTCGCCGAGCTGTTTATCCTCTCTGCAATGGCCTACGATCGCTGTGTCGCCATCTGCAAACCCCTATTCTACGTGGTCATCATGTCAGAGAAAGTGCGTTGGGCGCTGGTGCTTACTCCTTATCTCTACAGCATATTTGTGTCCCTGTTTCTCACAGTTAAGTTGTTCACACTGCCCTTCTGTGGCTCTAAGGTCATCAGGTATTTTTACTGTGACTGTCTGCCTCTGCTGTCCATGCTCTGTTCGGACACACATGAGTTGGAACTGATCATTTTGATCTTCTCAGGCTGTAACTTGCTGTCCTCCCTCCTTATTGTTCTCACATCTTACTCGTTTATTCTTGTGGCCATTCTCAGAATGAACTCCACTGAGGGAAGGTACAAAGCCTTCTCTACCTGCAGCTCCCATCTCACAGTGGTGGTTGTGTTTTACGGGACACTGTTGTTCACTTACCTGCAACCCAAATCCAGCCATACTTTTGATATTGACAAGATGTCATCCGTGTTTTACACCCTGGTGATTCCCATGCTGAATCCACTCATCTACAGTCTGAGGAACAAAGATGTGAAGGATGCTCTAAAGAGAATTTTAACTCATCACTCAAAAACCCCCACTTAATATCTCAATTTTCACTCCCACGGTGTGTTCATCAGTCTCCAATTAATGACATGTAAAACAAAAAATAGCATCAAAAGCTAGAAATATTACACCAACTTAAATTTTCCTCTTTTTCTGGACAAAACATTCCTATATCAAATTTCAGTGCCCTCTTCATGGATAGAATAAGGAAATATTAGAGTCAGATAATGTAAGTACTAAATTATATTCAAGATCATATAGCAAACTATATTACTTGTGAATAAGGAAAATAATTTCAAAATTTCAGTTGAATTTAGACTTGCAGAAGTAAAACTATCTTTTTGAAGTAGACAGAGAAGAAGATAGTGAGAGAGAGAAAGAGAGAGAGAAAGAAAATTAATTTTATTTGTTTTTTTCATTTGGCCTTTGTTTCTCCATCACTTAGTTGTATATATGGTTCTGGGGTTCGAACCTGGGTCCTCACCCATGCCAGGCAAGTGCTCCAACCATTGACCTACTGCTCCAGCTCTAGTAAAACTGTCTTAAATAGTTAAAATAGGATTAAAGAATTGGTGATAGGTATTTTATACCAGTAACTGGGTGTTAAAGATGAGTTCTCACGATGAAGAATTTGTCTGTTAGACAAGTGGAAAGAAAATAAATAGGTGATTAGAACAAAATGTGGTAACTTTTTTCATAAGTCTAAGCTGAGTATTAAACATAGTATGCTACTTCACCATGACGTTTTTCAATCAAATTAATATATATATATATATATATATTTTTTTTTTTTAAAGAGAAAAGAACAGTGTGAGATAGAGACAGAGAGAATCAATTTTCATTGAGTTTTTCATGTGGCTTTCATTGCTACAACACTTAGTTGTGTACATGGGTGCTGGGGTTTGAACCCGTATACTCGTCCATGCTGGGTGCATACCAGGCAAGTACTGTAACCATCGAACCACCACTCCAGCCCCTCAAATTAATATATTAATTCTCAAGGTTAGACTGGGCATCCTTGAAGATTTTTTTAAAGCCATGTAAAAAGTTTTCAGTAATTTTAGACCCTTTTTGAAAAATTCTCACACTCTACAAATCCCCCTGATACATTGATTTATCATTGAAAAACCTCAAAATGAATTATTTAGTCATCTATGGGACTTACATTAATATTTTTAAAATAAAAATTAATTTATAAGGCCTGGAGCAGTGACTCAGGGGTTACAGCACTTGCCTTGCATGCAGGTTTGAACCCCAGCACCGTGTACACAAATAAGTGTCAGCATAACAAAGGCCGCATGGAAAACTAAATAAAATTGATTCTTTCTCTCTCTCACTGATACTCTCTCCTTAAAAAGTTAATTTACAGAATAAATGTAAGCAAAACAATGAAAGATTAATTTTATTTTCATTGCTAAGTCTCTTTTTTCTCCATGACTTTATATACATAAGAATGTACATGCTGCTAACACAGTGCTTCATTCACATTTGTAAAGTCTCTCAAGACTAATTTCCTGTATGATTTCTGTAATGTGCATTTTCAATTTTCATTTCATGGCTTCTTCATTCAGGCAGTAATACATACTCATTCTTGATAGAATTTTCTCAAAGACTTCAAATTTTGCTCATGGAGTAGGAAACCTTCTGGCTTAAAAATATTGAGGACAGTTGATTAACTAAGGAAAACTGTTTTTTTATCATTTATACAAGCATCCAAGTGCTCATCCCTTAATTTAAGAGTATAAGATTGAGCTCAAGGTACATTTTTAATAAGCCTGCCTTAAGTTAGGCATCAAATGTTATTACCAGTTATAACTACTGCCAAATGTGACTGTTGTCTGAGGAGTCAGGCCTGGACCTATTCTCAGGACATATAATTAAAGTCCCTCATATGTGGCTATAGACTTCTATATGGCAGAGAAAAGATCCAGAATAGTCAAAGCAACTGCAAACAGCAACAAACTCCAAAAGCTCAAATACAAATCTCAAGACAGACTATAAAGTACAAAAGAAAATGCAACTTTTATAAATATGGATAAATACACTGAAGGAAAATATTAGAGATATCACCACAGTCTATACACATATGTATATATTCACTGGTTAAAATCTAAGAAGTGCATATAATTCAATGATAATCAGTATATGACAATATATATCAACATAGATATAGATACATAGCAGTAGATACAGTTACAGATCTCCTATAAGTGAAGAACAAAGAGACAATCAAATAAAATAGTACCAAACATGTGAATTATTCTTCATGGGTAAATAGCAATGATAAATAGGCATATAATAGTCTCAGCACCCTTAGCTACCACAGACATGAAATTATAATAACAATGAGAAACCCTTTCCCAACCACTAGTTTGAAAAAATTATCAATACAGCATTACCAAGCATTAAGTGCGTTGCAAACATCAGTTACTATTTTTCATTTCAAAAATTGTCATACATTGCTGAGTGACTTGTACAATGATGCTTTATTTTGGGAAATAGGTGACAATTTTAAATAAATTTAAATACATAACTACTAATGAATGAAAATATGTCCAGAAAAATACAAGTACATTGATGCTACTGATAGTTCTTATTAAACTAGGTAAAAAAATGGAGATATTTCACTATTCTTCCACAAATAAAAGGATACACTGTGGCATGTGGATAGATAGATAATGAGGAAGGGTAGATAGATGATAGATGATTTTATTTTTTTATTTTTTATTTGTTTGGTACCATGATTGAACCCAGGAACCCAGGGGTGCTTTACCACTGAGCTATATTCCTAGTCTAGTCTACTCCTTCCTTCTCTTTCTCTTTCTTCCTTCTCTTTCTCCTTTTGTTTTGTTTTGTTTTCTCTCTTTTTCTCTTTTTTTATCTGGAAGCAGGATCTCACAAAGTTATTGAACATGGTCTCAAGTTCGTGAACCTTCTGCCTTAGTGTCTTGAGTCACCGGGATTACAGATCTATACTACTATGTCCAGGAAATTTTAGTATGTTTTAAGACAGAATACTACTCAGCAATTGCATGAAATGAATTACATAAGCACGTAGCAATGTGCATGAACTTCAGTAGCATGAGCTGGACAAAAATACACCATACTGTTCCTTTTACATGACATTCTAGATCAAGTGAACTAATCTATGGTATAATGTTATATATAATGTGGCCTGGGCAATTGGACAGTGAAATATACTATAAAGAGACATTAGGGCACATTTTAAGGTGATGGAAACACCCTCTAAATTAGGAGCAGAATAACGTTTTCAGATGTCATACACAGGGCACTATTTCAATAGTCTGCTACTTTAATGGAAATCAAAGTGATGTGACCCTATTATTATTTTTCTAGTTTTTATAAACTATAGCTTCTAAATAAAATTTGGCTCCATATAAGATGTACATGATGCTGTGGTATATCTATACTATATGAAATGTTTCCTATGATCAATCTAATTCACATACCCATCATCAAACCTAGTTTCCTTTTGTATGTGTCCATGGTAAGAACATTTAATATCTCTGATGCAAGTGTAATTTCATCTTTGTTAACTGTAGCCACCATGCTGGAGATTAACACTCTAAACTTATCCATCCTCCACTGCAACTGCAAAAATTTGATGAACATCTCCACATTGCCCCTACCCAGCACCTTGTATCCATCATTCAATCTACTCTGATTCCGTATCTCTTCAGATACCACATAGAATTTTTTATTTACTTCTTTTAAGATAGAGAGAGGGAAAGTGTGTGAGAGAGAGAAAGACAGAATCAATTTTATTTCGGCCTGGGGAAAGCACAGTGGAAAAATGCCTCTTGATTCAGAAAAAAAAAAAGAGGAAAAATATACAGAAGTCAATGACATATATCATAAATAAATAGACATGATAAAACAGATGTGACTCCTTGGGTCAGGTACTACCCTTTGAGTCCAAAAACACACTTTAATAGACTTAATTAAGTGCAAGCATTCATCCTTAAAACAAACACTGTATACTTAACTATATTAAAATAGTGAGTGATTATATAGGGAAATATTCAACCGTATTTAAAATATTTAATCATTTTCAAATAGCATAGCAATTATATTTGTTAGAATTATCAAAGAAACTACACAAAATGAAAATTATTATTATTTTAATAGTAAAAATATTAAAAGCAGTTAATTAAAAACACTAAAGTTAAGATTAGATACATTTTATTTTATGATCCAAATAATATAATACGTAATGATTAAAATTATGGTTAAAAATAAAAATACAGGGACATCGGGCAGCTTGACTAATGTGCTTGAGGCCCTGAATTCAATCCTCAGCACAGCAAAAACAAATATAAATAAATAAATAAATAAATAAAAATCAATACACAGTAGAAGGAATGTGAAGAACTGTACATGTGTGAGAAACAAAATTAAATAAATAAATAACAGTTAAAAAGAGTGAAAGGGAAGGAAGCACTATCTAGGAGAGAATAATGTCAAGGAATTAAAACCATGTTGTAATATTCACTAACAGGATTTTTTTTTTAAAGAAAAAGGGGACAGTGAGAAAGAGAGAGAAAAGAGAGAACCAATCTTTATTCAGCTTTCCGTGTGACTTTCATTCCTCGGACACTTCATTGTGTAAGTAGTGCTGGGGTTCTCACTCTCCGGTGCCAGGCAAGAGCCCTAACCATAAAGCTACCATTCCAGCCCCCTGGTAGGATATTTTAAAAGCTGAAGGAGGGGCTGGGGCGATGGGTCAGTGGTTTCTGCGCTTACCTCACTTGCATAGGGATATGGGTTCGAATCCCAGCACCACATACACAACAAAGTATGGGAGCCAGATGAAAAACTAAATTAAATTGTTTCTCTCTTTCTCTCTCACTCTGCCTCTCTTTAAAAAAAGAAAAAGCTGAAAGAGGATTTACAGTCTGAAAACTATTCCATGTATACTTGTCTGAGTTAATAAATTGAAAAATAAGAACAGAATGAATAAGAGACAGGGATGATAATATATGCAACTCAAGTATACATCTAACAACAAGTTATATGAAAGGACAGAATATACAGACTATTGCAACACAGTGTCTAGAAACAAATTCTTGAGGAAAACCAAGAAGTCTCTGATGAAGTAATTACAAAGAGATGTTGGATTGTTTAGGATACAGCAATTCATTAAACCTATCTCACTCATTGTAAGACATTAGTTAGGAATTAAGTCTTCAAATATTTGCAAGCTAAGAGCATCCTTAAGATGCAATTAAACTGTGAGAAAGTAAATTCTCAAAAGGTATCATGAGGCCAGGCCAACTCAGTAACTTCTTATATTTACTTGTCCTCACCCCCATGAAACTGCAGGTTTACTTCCTAGAGTGAGAAACTTAATGTTAATACCTAGGAAAGATAAGTGCATGATTCAAGGAAATATTCACCCAAAGCTTGCTCTTGCATTTAATGATAATGGTAGACGATAACAGTTAAGACTGTAACCACTTGTCTTCTACCCCAAACATACATTTCCAAATCCTATATGGTGCCTGAAAATATTACCCAGGTCACAGAGTTTATTATAGGTGTCTTAGGCCATCCAAAGCTGCAGATTCCTCTCTTCCTGGTCTTCCTGGTCATCTATGGGCTCACTGTGATGGGGAACTTGGGAATCATCACCCTCACCAGTGTTGACTCTCCCCTTCAAACCCCCGTGTACTTTTTCCTCTAACATCTGGCTATTATAAACTTCCGCAATTCTACCATCATTGCCCCTAAGATGCTGGTCAACTTCTTTGTAGATGAGAGGACCGTCTTCTACTATGAATGTGCAACCCAACTAGGAGGATTGCTGGTGTTTATCATAGCTGAGGTTTGCATGCTGGCAGTGATGGCCTATGACCGCTATGTGGCCATTTGTAACCCCCTGCTGTATATGGTGGTGGTGTCTCCCCGGATCTGCCACCTGCTGGTCTCCCTCACTTACCTGTAGAGCTTTACCCCAGCTATTGTAGTTTCATCTTCTGTGTTCTCTGTGTCTTACTGCTCTTCCAATGTCATCAATTTTTTTTTTTATTTTTGAGCAACCTTACAAGATTTTAACAAAATAATATAAAATGTGTATATATTCTGGATATTGCATTTATCCCCAGGAGTGTCCCCCAATTACCCTCCCTTATCCCACCCTTCCCCTTTCCACTATAACTCTAAAAGCAGTATTAGATTGTAAAGCATTACATCTTATCTGGATTAAACTCATGCTACTAGACCAACTTTCTCATTGTCCAGGATCTAGTTCCCACCTCCACAGATGAGTGGAGACAATCGACCCTTAGATCTCTGCGTTAAGCTGATTTTACTCATCATGATCTCTTCCATAGCCATCCATTTACCTTCGAAGGCTGCAATATCATTATTTCTAATTGCTGTGTAATATTCCGTGGTATAAATGTACCACAGTTTTTGCATCCATTCTTCTAGTGAGGGACTTCGGGGTTGTTTCCATAGCCTAGCCATAGTAAATTGTGCTGCTATGAACATTGATATTGCTGTGTCACTGTAATGTGCTGATTCTAAGTCCCCTGGAAAGATACCCAGGAGTGGAATAGCAGGGTCATATGGTGGACTCATCCCTAATTTTTTAGGATTCTCCAT
>PVKS010026582.1:0-28488 GCA_004027875.1 Aplodontia rufa
AAAAAAAAAACCAAGAATATAAAAGAGATGAAAAAGAATCCAAAGGAATCAAGAAAACAAACAATAGCAGTTCACAGGAGATTCATATATTAGAGGTGTTAGACTCATTTTTTTTAAATTAGTGCATTATAGTCGTACATAATGGTGGGATTTGTTATCACTTATTCCTAGATGCACACAATACAGCAATATAGTTTGGTCAATATCCTCCCACTGCCAGACTCATGTTTTAAACAGGAGTGAATATTTAATAGAAAACTTGAGCCTAAAAAAATGAAATTTCAACTGAAATGAAGAATCTAATATAATAAATTTAATACCAGCTGAGAAGGCTAGTAAAGTGGAAATCAGGTCAAAACAAAGTGAGAATGTATCACAAACAAAAACAGTCAGGACACTGAAAGGACACACATGAGATTTAACTGGAATCTCTGAAAAATTTAATAGGAAGGAAAGGATAGTTGGGAAGATAATAACAGATAAGTTCCCAATATACCAAGCCACAGACTCAGGGAGGAGCATGAAGGCCAACCCAAAACAAAGAAAGGCACATTTATATAAATCATAATAAAGCTACTGAAAAAAACCCAAAGACAAAAATCGTCAAAGTAGCCAGAACAACTAATATTTTCTTCCAAAGTGAAACTGAGAATCATGGAAAAGAAACAATGAAAGCCTGTACATAGAGGAATGAAATCATAAGGTTGTCATGGATAATAACCGGCAAATTAGAATTCTATGTGAAGCAAAAATGGTATTCATAAAAAATGTGAAAATAACTTTAGAAAAAGTAAGAAAAAAAATGAAAACAGAAGAGGCCCCACAAGAGAAAATACTAATAGGAGGGCTTAGAAGGGAGGAAGGATGGAATTGAATTAAAAAGAGGAAGAAAACATACATCCCTACATACTCACAAGTATTGAAAAAATGAAGGACAATCAACAGGAAACAAATAAAAAGATGAAAATGTAGGTGAATTTGAATAAATGACAAAACAATTACAACTGCATAAAAACTAAGGGTAGATTATTGGAATTACATGTTCTAAGGCATAGAAATGACAATGGAAACACTGAACATTGAGATTCATATTGCTATCTCCATTGCAGCAATAAAATTTAAAAATTAACAACAAGTTAATATAAAATAATTCAATGTTTTATTAAATTCAAAAGAAATCTGGAAAGGAACATGAAGGAATCTAGCTTATTCTACCAATGAGTAAGATGTAGAATTAAACAAAAATGGTAGTGATTTTATTAAGTGTGAACATCATAAATACTGCAATTAAGGCAAATGCCATTATGATTAAAGAGAATTTTATGCTCTTCAGTGACATATCTTAAGTACATTAAATACATAGATAAAGATAGAAAGTGAGAGGAGGAAAAGCCATTGAAACACTAACCAAAAATCATTACAGTGATACCATTCTCAGACAATATAAATGTTCAGGCAGATAAATTACCAGAGATATTAGATTTTAGAAAAGGATAAATTAGTTATTCTACCAGTTGTCATATAGCCTCCAGGTTTAAAACCCATAAGGACAAATATATAAAAAGAAATAGCTACAATTTTAGTTAAAAATAATTTAAAACAATTATTTCAGGAACTATAAAGACAAAGAGACAACAATCAGAATGTAGAAGACTAGAATAAACTAACTAGAAAGCACACTTCCTGTATTCAGTTATCTCAGAATACATATAAGTTGCAAATACACATGAATAACATCAAAGTGGAGTCAGTACTGGGCCATAGAGTCGGTCTTCCAATTCAAAGGACCTAAAGCACACAAAATTGGGAAAGTGTGGTATCTGAGCAAAGTGGAAATAGGCTTAAAAAATCACAAATGGGAACCATAAATTTTATTTTCAATTTGAAAATGAAACATATTTCTAAGCAGTTTGTGGGCAGAGAAAACATTACAAGGGAACTTGGAAAATATTTTCCTGAATGACAATGAAATATATTAAAATATGTGGGGTGCTGCTAAAGCCATGATTCAAAAAATTTAATCCATTATAAACATTTAATAGATAAAAATATAAGGTCATTATACATAAAAAAGCAAAATGTTCTCCAAGTCTATAATGTAAGTAATAACTCCAAGAAAACAAATCAAACATAAAATAGATTAAATAATAGAAGTAAAATTGGACACTGATGAAATGGAAACCAAACATACAATGTAGGGGATCTATATAAGCAAAAATAGCACCTTGGAGAGATAAAAGAAAGGGAGAAGGCAAGTTTACCAACATCTGAAAATAAAAAAGCTACATTACAGGTATTACATATTTAAAATGTAAAATTTTTCAATACATTTTCAAAATTAGTTAAAGAGGCTGAGTTCCTAGAAAAGGGCAATTCATCAATACTCATGAAATATAAACTCTTAGAAGTCCAATTTAATTAAATAGACTAAATCCCAAATTAAAATTCAAACTCATGTATTAGACCCAGCAAAGGTGTAGAAGCACATAATCTAGGGGAACCATAGTTATGTGGTGGGGGGACAGGTGGAGGGGAGAAAGACCGAAGATAGGGAGGTAACTAGGGAGACAATCAACAATGTAGCACACTCTTTACTCCCCTGAGAATCCAAATAATACTTATGAAATCATTTAATTGTGGAAAATTCACATTCTAAATATTTATATCACTTGTAGGGGCAAAATATAGAAGAATCAAGAGACTGGGTTGTGGGAGATGGGGTAATTTTTAGTTTAAGAACAAATACATATCATATTGCTAATTTATATGCATTCATACAATAACAACTCCTTAATAAAAAATCTTCCACAAAGAAAACTTTTGGCTCAGATTACCTTGGTAGTTATTTCTTCAAAATACTTAATTCTTTCTTGTTTCATTGAACAGAAAAACTATTCTTTACAATTGTGAGGCCAGTGAAACTTTAACCCTCAAACTTAGCCAAAGAAGGAAAATTACACATTAATCTTTCATATGATATAAATAGTATACATGGAAAGAAATCCACACATGAATGTGACTCATGAATCTCACTGAATGAATTCAGTGAGAAAAAGGATAAAACTCAGACTGAACAGATAAAGTTTTAGAGACCAACTATATCATATATTGGCAAGGCTGTAGAGCAACAGAGAGTATACACTGAAATCACAAGAGTAAACTGGAATGACTAGGTTGAAAAAAATCTCAGTATCAATTATGATCACTACATGGCAGTAATTGCACTCCTAGGTATGTGGCTAACATCAATGAGAGCTATTTGCATCAGAGGGCTTATGCAAGGCTGTCAGAGCATTACCCATAATAGCTAAAATTGAAGAAGGACTAAAACATTGATCAACAGAATAATGGGCAATTTAATAATAAATTCATGTACTAGGATGTTACCCAAATACTCTAAATCTATAAATATAAGATTCAAGAACAGACTAATTTTTGGTTATAAAGTCAGAGTAGTAGATATATTTGAGGAGGAGGCTGAATGGTAACTTGGAAGAGAAAAAGGATTCTGCCGTACTCACAAATGTCTTTGCTGGAAATTCTATAGCATGTGAACTTCGGGTTAATACAGGAAACTGTGCTCAGACATTTTAAGAAGTTAAACTGTATTTTACATTTTAATAAAATTGCTGTTAACAAAAGTAAGGAAACTAAATCAATCTGTCATACTTTATAGAACCATAAAACCCATATATGGAGATTTTAAGGATTATTTAAATCTACACTACAACTTTACTTTGCAAATGAATATACTAAGTTTCAGGTTAAATGGAGAACATATGAGTATTTTTGCTTTGAGAAAACTCAAGTCATCTATTATTGATTTATGTATTTCTGTACATGTAGATTGGTTCCAGTATTTGCTTTTTGTTGTTGTTGCTGTATTTGTTTGTTAGAGAGAAAGAGAGAATCAATTTTATTTATTTTTTCATCTGGCCTTTGCTTCTCTGACACTTAGTTGTATATATGATGCTGGGGCATGAACCCAGGTCCTCATGCATGCCAAGAAAGTGCTTCAACCTCTGAGCCACAGCTCCAGCCCCTCACTATTTGTTTTTTAAACTGAGACAGTAAAGAGAAAAGTTCTATGATTTTTATATGCAACTTTGTTTTATAAGGTCAGTACTTGAAACCAGCTAGGTATTGGCACTGCCATAAATATAATGAAATCCTGTCATTTGCCACAACATGAATTGAATTGAGATACTTTGCTAAATAAAATAAGTCAAGTACAGAAATCCAAGTACTACGTGATCTCACTCTTGTGTGGAATCTAAAAAAACTTGATCACATAGAAGTTGAGGAAACAGTGGTTACCACACAATAGGGAGAATGGCAGCAGTGGGGGATAGGGTGGGAGGTCTTGACCAATGGGCATCAAGTTACAGTAGAACAGGAGAGAGAAATTCTGGTGTGCTATTTATTGCACACTAGTGTGACTATGGATGACAAGTATGCTGCTATATTTCAAAAAGTTTTCACCATAAAGAAATGCTAAATGTTTGAGGGGGTAGATAAGCTTAATCTGATTCAAACATTGCACAATGTGTATATGAACTGTAGCATCACGTGGCACTCCATGAATATGTACAATTATGTTTTGGTTGACAGTTAAAATAATTTTCCTGTTGCCATCTGGAACTATTCGTATGTTGACCTATGTTTGTCAGCTCCTCAGAAGCACAAAACTACTGTATATTTTTTTCTTCTTTTAATATGTCATAATGACATTTTAGTGATTTTATGTTATCACTCATTTCAGAATACAAATAGAAATAGAAGATAAAGGAATCAATTTAAAGATTAAAGCAGTTCACAAAGAGCAAGAATGGAAATTCCCCACGTATTCTCCTTTGGTTCCCATTCTTCTTTCCTGGTAGCTTTTTTTTGAGTCTCTTCATTGAAACTAATAGGTTATTGCAATCTGTATCTATCTTTGCCATATTCTGCTCTTACTTAATTTCTACTTCCATATGTTCACTTAAATAGCAGTTTCTGTATTCAAGAAAAATCTTAGTTAACTCTTCAGTGAAAGTGGCCATGTTTGTGCATTTTTATATTTGCTTTGAATTTTTACTCCTGGGACAGTGATTGAAATCTAGCCCAGAGTTATTGTGTTAGTTACAAAGGTAGGCAATGATTGATGTACCATAGGAAAAGAGTTCCTGGTGTCAGAATATATATATTTATTTTAGGAGCAGATGAGAATTGAGGATAACTTTTGTCTTTATGAATTCTCCACTAAAATACTAAATTTAAAATCTAAATGCATGCCTATGAACACAAATAAACCTCCTTCCTTATTGACAGGACAATTAATACTGGCAGACTGGCTGCAGCAGAAAACTACAAGCAGTAAGCTGATGGAAAACTAGCACGTGTGTATTACAGTCTAGATTTTTCATATTTGAATCAGGGCTATGAGAAATGTTTAAAAAATAAGTTGGTATTATGGGTACATAAGATGCATTAAAACATAACTATTTAGCTTTCATTGAAATTAATATCCATCCAATATTTGACTATTTTGAAAAACAATTCATTGAGTTCTCCAACTTCCTTTATGTGTTCAGTTTGTGTTTAGTGCTTCCAATAATCCTAGCTGATATAATCTACTGCACTAATTTTACTGCTATAAATATAACACAATTTCCAAAGAAAATACAATTTTCAAATAAGGTAATAATATTAAATATTCTAATATCAAATTAATAATTGAAAATAACTTAAAATTTTAAAATAGAGCATATTTTACAATAAGATGTAAACCAATATGATGTATTTAAACATACAAGTAAAATGGGTAAGCTCTAGAGAGGTAGAAAATTATGAAACTGGACATTAATATACAGAACACAAGGAACTCAAAAACTTAACACCAAAAAAACTCCAAAAGATCCCAATCAATAAATGGGCAAAAGAACTGAGCAGACAGTTCTCAAAAGAAGAAATACAAATTTTCAGCAAACATATGAACAAATATTCAACATCATTACCAGTTAGAGAAATGCAAATTAGAACTACACTGAGCTTTCATCTCATTCTAGTCAGAATGGCAATTATCAAGAATCGAAACAATAAATGTTGGTGAGGATATGGGAAAAAGGGTACACTTATACATTGTTGGTGGGACTGCAAATTGGTACATCTACTCTGGAAAGTAGTATGGAAATTCCTCAAAAAACTAAGAATGGAACCACCATTTGATCCAGCTATCCCACTTCTCAGTATGTATCCGAAGGATTTAAAATTAGCATACTACAGTGATGCAGCCACATTAATGTTTGTAGTAGCAAAATTCACAAAACTAAGCTATGGAACAAACCAAGGTGCCCTTCAACAGATTAATGGATAAATAAAATGTATATATACACAATGGAGTATTACTCATTCATAAGAAAGAATGACTTTATGGCATTTGCTGGCAAATGGATGGATTTGAGGCTATTGTGCTAAATGAAATAAGCCAATCTCAAAAAGTCAATGGTGGAATATTTTCTCTTTTTTGCAGAAGCTAACCCCAAATCAGGAAAAAATCAGAGGAATAGACAAAGGGGCAGGACAAAGGAGGAGGAGGGATGGAATAGGAAAAATTTATGGAATGATTCAAACCTAACTTTCCTATATCCATATATGAATATATCATAGTGAATCTCATCATGTATATTAGCAAGACACTAATTTAAAAATACTTGGTAAATAACAGAAAGAGAATAGAGGGTGGTGGAAAGGGAGGGGAAGGGGAAATACCGGGGACTGAATTAAAACAATACTCCTTGCTTATACATTTATGTCATTGTATATTCTGTTGTCATGGATATCTAAAAACAACCCAATTAAAAAAAATGATGAAACTGATTTCAGAAAAATTTAAAATCACTCCCATGCCATTATGAAAATTGAATCTGTGAAATCACTCAACCTCAAAATTAAAAAAAAATTCTGAAAACTTTAGTGGTCTTTATTAAACATTCATGGAACAGGTAATTCCAGTTCTATAAATGTTTAATCAGAGAAAAGAAAAAGTTTTCCCATATTCATTTTATGAGGTTAGTATAACTTTAATAACAAAGGACAATATAATAATGAAAATTGGCAAGGTGACCTAATTAAAAAAAGATATGCAATCCTCCAAAAAAGGCTTCCTAGTATTGAAAATAAAATTAGAGATAATAAATTATAAACAAGTTGCATATTTCAGGAATACTATGCTGTTTCAAAGTAGAATTACAAATTAGGATAATTAATGCATTGACATATTTAATGGGAACTAAACTTGAGATTTTTTTTTTTAATGGACAAAGAAATGGCCAACTAATATTGCTAATTTTAAAAATTAAAAAGTTAAAAAATTTGGATAAGAAAAAAATGGGAAACAATTATATATCTTGTGACTCAGCATTTCTACTCTCCACAGAAAAATAACTCATTTGCATATATGATAATGATAACAAACTTAATGTGCCAGGGGGTGCATGCCTGTAATCCTAGGGGCTTGGGAGGCTGAGGCAGGAGGATATCAAATTCAAGACCAGCTTCAGTAACTTAGCAAAACCCTGAGTAACTTAGATCTTGTCTCAAAAAATATAAAAGGGCTGGGAATATGACTCAGTGATTGAGTGTCCCTGGGCTCAATCCCTAGCATCATCACCAAAAACAAAGCAAAACAAAAAAAGGATAAATTTCATAAATATAATATTAATATTTATTACAAAAGGAAAGATGAACACTGAGTATATTTTACACTTTTACAAAGTTCAAATATATAGATATTACATATAGTTTATTGGCACATGCATATTTAATAATAATCTAAAATAGGAAAAAAGAACCTCAAATTCTAAAAGCAGTTACTCTTGTAGGGGAATGAAACAGGATTTACAAGAGTACCAAGTGGTGTCAAATATGTTTTTAATTCTTCATTTTTTAAATGTCATCAGCAAGTATAACAATGTCATTAAATTTTCTTGATATATATACAAGTATTATGTTCATCTGAGTGATTGAAAAATATTTTAATGTTAAGATGCTCAAGGGGTTGTGGGAAGAAAAGAACACTAACACACTGTTGGTAGGACTGTAAACTTGTACAGCCACTCTGGAAAATGGTGTGGAGACTCCTCAAAAAACTAGGGTTGGGTAACTGGAGTGGTGCCTCAGTGATTATAGCGCTTGCCTGGCATGTGCTAGTATGCAAGGTCCCTCTCTCTTAAAAAAAAAAAAAAAGAACTAGGTTTGGAACCACTTTACAACCCAGTTATCCCACACTCCTGGTTATTTTTCCAAAAGAGCTAGAATCGACATACCATAGAGACACAGCTACATCAATGTTTATAGCAGCTCAATTTACAATAGCTAAACTATGGAACCAACCCAGATGCCCCTCACTGGATGAGTGGATTCAAAAGCTGTGGTATATATATATATATATATACATACATACAATGGAGTTCTACTCTGCTATTAAAGAGAATGATATCATGGCATTTGCAGCCAAAATGGATGGAAATGGAAAAAATTATGCTGAGTGAAATATCCCAAACTCACAGACTTAAGGACTGAATGTTTTCTCTCATATGTGGAAGCTAGAGTAAAATCTAAGCCAGGATGAAAGTTAGCTAAGTTTAAATAACTCAACATAGTTGAAATTTCATATAAGCTAGGGTAAGTATAACTATGAAAATGAGAGGAGAAGGGAGGGAGGCAGGGAGGGGAAGGAGGGATTTGGGGGGTTATCAATGCAACTGGGAATTCTAAGAAGACTAACTATACACAAGCAGGCAGAGAAACTCAGAACTTCCAAAAATTAATATCATGTATATGCTTATTTCTATCTATAACATGGGGGTACTTCAGAGGAGACGTGAGAGTGGGGAGTGGACAAATTCGGGAGATCCTGGACTAGGATCAGCCTTAACTTAATTTGTCAATATCCATGTATGCATGAATATGTAACAATAATTTCCTCCAATATGTGAGACTATGTTGAACAAATAAAGAAAATATACATTTTAATGTTGAAAAATTAAAATGCAATAAAGTTATGATTTAAAATACTTCGAATATACAATAAAATATTTATAATAAAAATGTGTTCCATCTCTTCCAACCCCTGACTTTTTTCCCAAGAAAAGTCCCTTTCAATTCCTTTAAGCTGGAACCTCTAGATTACTAAATAATATGCGTTCAGTTATTTCTTGGCTAACTTAGCAATTACCTGTTGATAATCATTTGACACCTCTTATTCATGTATATTTTATGTCCACCATGTATAATTTCAGCTTTATTTTAACTTCCTCTATTGTTTTTCTTTGAAGGTTTATGCACATGGCTTTTTTCTCATTTCAATTCCAGACAAAATCCTTTAACCACAGAACTGATGTGAAATAAGGTTATTTGCTTAACAGCTCTTCTCTTGACTCCATTCCAATTGTTGTCTCTTCACTTTCACATGCTTATATTGTAGAGATTCGTTGGTTGAAACCAAATCTAAACTTTGCAAAAACCATGTTCTCATAATTTGCTTAACAGTAGATTCTAACTGTTGAAAAATCAATATCTTTATCATTGTGATTATAGATATTCCATTGCTTTGTCAAATATACAATTGTATTTCTTCTTATATATATTTATTGTTGGTTCTGCAACTTGGAATTGCCTTCATTTTCTTCATGCACTGATTGTTCATGGTAGCTTCAAGTTCTCTCAGTCATCATCATCTAATTCTTAAGAGTCCTCATTCCTGTTATACCTCTTCCCCTTCAGTCTTTGTCTGCTTGCTTCAATATACAACTGTTCTAACTTGGACTGATAAAGAGCTATTATCTCTTCACATTTTTTCATGATTAGTTCAATAACATTTTGTTTTGTGCCCTCATTTTGTGATTCTATTTTCTCAAATAGCTTCCCACAGAAATGTGTATTTGGGAAGCAAATGTTTTAGTCCTTGCTGATCTAAAAATGAATTGATTCTGCCTTGAACTTAATTTCTGTTATGTTTATTTCTATATAAACTACCCCTCAACTTTGTATGGTAAAACAATGATTTAATAAGCATCATTCTCATCATTCTGTGGTTCTAGAATTTGGGAACAGAAACAACGGTTCATTTCTTCTTCAAGATCCTAGCTACTGCCACTGGGTGGCTCAAATACTCAGAGATTTCTGAAGCTTAATTAGGACCTTATATATAAGGCTTTGGTTCTTTTTCATTTGTTGTCCACTTGGATTAGAATGTCTGAGATGGTTTCTGCATGCCATGTCTGGAAGCAGCATTGGGATAGGTGTAATGGATTGGAGGTATCCATCATGGCTGTGTCTTCCTTTTTTGCTCCCTAAATAACTGGCTTAGGCTTCTTCACATAATGACCTTTTGGGGTAATTGTGCATGTGATATAACTGTTGACTGTATGCAGAGTGACTATTTCAAAAAACCATAATGGAAGCTGCATGATTTCTTTAGATTTAGCTTCAGGTGTCATGAGACACCTGCCATATGAGTTCTGCCATATTCCATTGATAAAGCAGGATAACCTCAGATTCAAACACTCTAGGGTATACTGCATTAGGAGGCTACTTTGAGTGGTTAAACATCAGTTCTCTCAGCACTTCCAAGGAATGGCTTTGGTTTTTTAAGTACCCAGGGATTTTATTTTGTTTTATTTATTTTTATTTTTTATTTTTTGTCATTCTGGGTATAGAACCCAGGGCCTCATTCATAATAGGTAGCTCTTTATCACTGAGATACATGCTGGACCTCCAGTGCTTTTAATTATATATTCTACCACTCTGCTTTCTTTTCCTTCATAAAATATTCTTGAGGCCTAAGTATTTTCTTTACAATCATATCCATGGTATCAAGTAGAAGCTACTCAAATATTTGATGTGCAATTGAACTTGATTACCAAAAAAGTATATTTTACATACTGTACATATGCTTCTGGTCCTCTGGTCCTCTATTTTGGCCAGGGTGCTTAAAAATTAATGTTCTGATGTCTCAATAATAATATAATTTTGCTATATAATATTAACCTGATTTCTGGCTGGCTGGCTTATCAGAGTTGCTAGTCTAATCCCCTCATAGTTTTTAAAAACATACAGTTCTTCCTTTGAAGCAATTTCCTGTCTTGAAGTCAAGTTTCTATCTGGAGAAAAATATACACAGACAGCCCTTTTCTCACTGACATTTAAACTGAGGCCTGGCATTATCACTGCTTCAGCTGCTTTCAATTAAATTTCCCAGGTTTTTGCTGGTAACTGAGTAAACACCTTACTTTCTAAAATGACTCCAAATGTTTTAAACATCAACCAACATCATATGAAACATTTAAAACAACAATTATTGTTTAAACAAGTTCACTAGATATTCTCATTAGCCAAAAGATTTTTTATCCCCAGAATTTCCCAAGTTTGAGTTAAATTAGACCGATCACATTTTAATGTTTGCTTTGTTCAGCCTATTTATATAATAAACAAGATTTTTTATGTGTGTGTAATTACAGATGGTGCTTTTCATAATAAGACATTAGCAAATTTAGTTACCAACTGCAATGCATTTGAGAGAAGTAACAAACCCCTGATATAGTTTTCCTCTTCATTTCAAACGTATTTATTCATTGGGATGCAACATCTCATTTACAGAAGTGGCCTGTGGTAACTCCCAGTGTGTGCTTAGGGGCTGATAAACTCATTCCAATAAGTCTGTGCTCAAATTGGTATAAAAAGTATAATTTCAATAATTTACCAAAGTGCTTTTTTTTGTGGACAGAAGCAACAGAAATACTTACATTTTTGTGTAGTTCAAAAATATCATTTGAAAATAATGGTCCTTAATCTCTCCTTAAGTTTCAAGAGGACTGTAAACTGCCAAAAGAAATTAAAAGTCCTTTAGGGGAGGAAATTAGACTCATAAGCTGAACAGATTTTTAAAGGATTTTCAGCAATGATGGTTATACATGGGGCATTGAAGAGATTCAATTTTTTAATAAAGAAAATATACAGAAATATTCAAATGAATTAAAGGATTTCTTAGATAAAGTGCTTAAAGAAAAGGAAGTACTGGGTACTTGATGACTCCAGTAATATTCCAATAAGGGATGATAGGAAAGTAACATAAACAGAATCTGCTACTGGGTTATAAAAATTCATGCATGATCCCTTTTGCCTTTTCTGTTTTTATATACAAATGCCCAAGACTAAAGGTTCCAACATGGGTCTGATTTTAAATCCAAACCCACACTGTATCTGTGGATTGTTAGTCCTGACAGAGTTCGTATAGATTGGTTGGCTTCTACAACAGAAAAAACTGATATCCAGGAGAGATATCTGATGCTGCAGGTTAGTGACAAAATGTGGACCATACTCCACCTCTCATGGTTGTCTTTCTTTCCTTCAGTGAACTTTAGAGAATAAAATTAAAATTTAGAAAAGAGTTCTTCTCTTAATTAGAAAAGGTGAGTTTTGTGACATTTTAACCTGGGCAAATGAAAAGATATCAGGCAAGGATTCATTTAATCATTCAGGTCAATGAATAAAGCACTCTTAATATCAACAAGTTACCTTGCGTGTACATCCAATCACTACCCCTTCTCTCTGGCCCAAAGGTAACTGCACTGTTGACTCCTAACACTATAGATTAGTTTAATTTAGTTTTGCCTCTTCATGCACTGTAGGTCTGTGGACATATGATTGTTTGGCCCAACTTGATATAGTGTTTGTTACTTTTGCCTGAATTCCATTGGCTGCAGTCACTCATGTGGGCACAGCTATCTGTGTGAAGAAGTGAGGAATACAGTCTAGGTATGCACTCACCCAGATTGCAGTGAGCAGCTAACCATATGAGATGGACAAAAAATATTTACTGTGGTCTTCAAGTGCCTTCGAATTCTTCTCTCCTAAATTCTTAGAACCATTGAGATTCACAAGCAAAGCTGCAAAAATATTTTTCTTCCTAAGGATCTTTCTTACAAAGTGGGGGAAGAAATAATGGAAAATACTAATGCTTTGATACTTTGTCCCTATCGAAAATGAGTTACTATTAATCCACTTCAAACAAAATCAAAGTTATCTCTATCAGATGATACTCTTACTTACATATATTTTAAGTAAAAACTAGAAACACAGGAGACATAGAAGAGCACCAGCTAATCTGTCATGAATTTTCCAGTATTAAGAATCACAGGCATGAATTTTGTTGGTTATAGATGTTTAGTCAGGAAAAAGTAAATAGAAAATATTGTCCCAGCAATTTCTTAGGCAATTTTTTTCACCTGAACTTTTTTTATTGGTTCAGCATAGTCTCATATATTGAAGGGAATTGTTGTTACATATTCATGCATACATAGGCATTGACAAAATAAGTTTAGCCCGATCCTAGTCCAGGATCTCCCCGCCTTCACCCATTACCCAGATCTCATGTCTCCTCTGTAATACCCCCATGTTATAGATATAGCACATACATGTATATTAATGATTGGAATTTCTGGATTTATATGTCTGCCTGAGTACAGTTAGGCTTCTCATGGGAGTCGAATGTACCCAGATGTATTGATAACTCCCCTTTTCCCTCCTACCTTCATAGCTATGGTTTCCCCAACTTATGTGATCCTTCAAATTTAGTGGGTTTATTACTTAAACTTAGCTAACTTTCATCTCTTTAGTTTCCACATATGAGAGAAAACATTTGACCCTTCAGTCTCTGTGTTTGGGATATTTCACTCTGCAAGATTTTTTCTATTTCCAACCATTTAGCCACAAAAGCCCTGATGTCATTCTTTCTAAAAGCAGCATAGAACTCCATTGTGTAAATATGTATATATGTGTGTGTACACACATTCACGCACATGCACACCCCCCCCCCACACATACATATACTTACATACCACAATTTTTGGAACCATTCATCCAGTGAGGGGCATCTGGATTGATTCCATAGTTTAGCTAGTGTAAATTGAGCTGCTATAAACATTGATGTAGCTGTGACTCTAGTATGCTGATTCTAGCTCTTCTGGGAAAATACCCAGGAGCAGAATATCTGGGTCATATGGTGGTTCCATACCTAGTTTTTTGAGGAGTCTCCACAGTGTTTTCCAGAGTGGTTGTACCACTTTGCAGTCCCACCAATAGTGTGTTAATGTTTCTTTCTCCCCACAACCCCTCCAGCATCCATATTCTTTATTTTTGCCATTCTGACTGGAGAGAGGTGGAATCTCGGTGCAGTTTTGATTTGCGTTTCTCTGATTGCTAGTTATCTAAAACACTTATTGGCTCTTTGAACTTCCTTTGTTGAGAATGTTTTGTTTAGCTTCATAGTCCATTATTGATTGGATTGTTTTTGGTGGTAAGTTTTTTGAGTTCTTTGTATATGCTGTATATTAGTTCCCCATTGGAGTCATAGCAGGCAATGGTTTTCTCTCATTCTGTAGGTTCTCTTTTGACACTCTTGACTAATTCTTCAACTGTGCAGAAGCTTTTCAATTTAATGGCATCCCACTCATTGATTCTGGGTTTTAATTCTTGCACTATGGGAGTCTTGTTAAGGAAGGAGGTGCCTACACCAATGTGGTGAAGTGTTGATTCTATTTTTTTCTTCTAATAATTGTGTATTTTCTGGTTTAATTCAAAATCCTTTGATTCATTTTGATTTGATTTTCATGCAGGGTGAGAGATATGAATCTAATTTCAATTATCGGCACATGGCTGTTTAGGTTCTCAAACACCAGTTTTTGAACAGGCTGTATTTCCCCTATGCTCCATTTTTGCTCCCTTTATCAAATATCAGATGGTTAAATACTTATGGGTTTGTCTCAGTGTCTTATGTTGTATTCTATTGCTCTTCATGTATGTTTTTAACTAATACCACACTGTTTTTGTTACTATAGCTCTATAGTGTAATCTCAGTTGAGGTATTGTGATATCTCCTTCTTTTTTGTTCATTTGTTTTGAGGGTGTTAGTAATACTCTGGCTGTTCTGGGTTTCTTGCTGTTCTAAATGAATTTGAGAATTGATTTTACTATATTCATGAAGAATGTTATTGGTATCTTGATGGGGATTGTATTGAATCTGTACAGGACTTTTGGCAGAATGGCCATTTTTAATTATATTGTTTTACAAACCTCTCTTAACTAACATTTTAATTATTATTGTTCCCTCAGAATTCAGAGGTTGAATTCCTAATCCTAATGTGAACAAATATGGAGATAGGGCCTTTAAGGAAATTAACTTAAATGAGGTCATCAGGGTAGAGTTCTAATCCAATAGGGCTGGTGAGGAGGAGGAGATACTGGAATGTGTGCACAGAGAAGTAAAGCCACAGAAGTCCAAACCAAGGAGAGAGAACACTGCAGAAAGCAACCAATTATGAGAAAATACACTTTTGCAATTTCAGTCATAGTCTTGGCAGCCTAAAGCAATAAACCTCCACAAGCTCTCAAGTCATTGCTTCTTTGACATGTTTCTCATTTATCTTTGCCCTTTGTACCTTCACCCATAATTCCTTTTGCTTTTCTCTTTGCTTATAGACATCTTTCACTCTAACACAATGTCTGTGATGTGTCTTTGGACATTGCAATTCACCATGAGGTTCCTTGTCACCATGTTGTTTCAGATTCTATGTGACACTAGCTACAATCCCATAATTCCTAGTGTCTACCTTTCGGTATGTGTGAACCCCATCTTTAATCAGCTTAAGCTCTTTTCCTTAACAAACTAGGCAGAAGTCCACTGAAGAATATCTGTAAATCACTACAGGTAGACCAGATGCTCAGATTTTGGGTTAATAGAGAAAGCAGTTGAAGTTGACTTTGACAAGGCAGAGAATTCAAAATCAGAGGCTCTTAGTAATAAAATCTCATAAGTTTACCATTCTGTTGTCTCATTTAAAACTCAGAACTTCCTAAGGAAAACATTCCAAATGTGAGAAAACTTTCAGAATGATTGCTTAATTTATCTAATATTATACAACTTCTTAGTGGCAATAATTTTCATAAGTTTTTTTCACCTAGGGCACACTAGAATCCCATATCCTGTACAATCTCTTTAAATGTTTGCACAACAAATATAGGCCTATCATTTCTATGATCAAATTGATCTCACAGAATTAACAATGACTTAATATGTTTGAGTATTAGCATTCTAAAAAAAGTGCAAGAGGATTTAAAATAGTGATTTTTCTCAGGCATAGAATGGATTTATTCCTTAGTTCATTTGCTTTTCTTCACTCGCTGAAGGTATTTCATCATCTAATATGTCTACAAATCTTAATAAAAATGAATTCTCAAGGTACAAAAATACTACTTCTTAATTAAGAATTCCTAGGGAGATAATCACACAGAACAATGGCTTTGATTAAGAAAGCTAAAAGACTGTATAATTACATTATGGTGAAAAATGCAATTTTCTGTTAAAAGAGCACTTTCATTTAGGGAAAGAAATTTTTGTATACAGTTAGGAGTTATATCCACCAACCCTAGGCTTAACTTGCAGTTATATTTTATGTTTCTGTTCAACCCAATTGATTTAGCTCACTACCCAATTGATTTAGCAGAGAACTATCAGATGCTATGCACTACAACCTAAATTTGATGGTGTGGGCTCCTGTAATTCTATAATTAGATTTACTAAGATTCAATGCTAGAGTAAAGGGGAACTTTAGGGAATTACACACTGCCCATTTCACGAGCCCCTACCTACAAATGTGACTTTGCAATAAAAGACCCAAAGTCTCTTGATTACAAATGGTTCAAGGACAAAGGAAATAGTTGCAAAGATATATTCTGGAAGATTGTGGCTAAATATTTTCTGAACTATATGTTCCTGCATTTGAGGTAAATGAAAAATGTGAGGCTAGTATTTGTAACTTTTCCTTTAAACTATGTTACTACTTTAACAGTCAACTTGTTTATTTGAAACTTGCCTAAAAAAAAATGTTTACCAATCAGATGTCCTTTTAGAAACAGCTTGGAAGTCAGCAGAGCTGACCATGTTCCTTTCATCATGGTTAGGGCCCTGGGCTAAAATATAGCAATCACCTTTCTCTTTCCACATCCACTCCTCTAGGTTATCCAAGACTTGGCTTTCATCTAGCTTCTGCCCCAATATCAGTTTTTGTCAGAGGGTTGCTGTTATACTCTGACACTCTAGATAATGATTGATTTTAAGAAACCAAATTATTTTAAGCAAAAATAGGTATTGTGCCTTGTATACAAGCATGACTTTCATAGTAATTCCAAATAGATGCTAAGCTTCAGTTTTACCTGGTTGTACCTACAGATTGCCTCAGGCATTCACATATGTTTGACTTATGTATTTGGTATGTGCTTTTCATTGTTAAGTAGGTCAATTACTTAATACCAGTTCTAGTTTGACATTTTTACAAGTAATAATTAATTCTGCCATATTCATATAAATAGATTTATTTTTGCCCAGGGAAATTGTTTTAATGTTGTTTCAGGAGCTATGACTCCTATGAAACATAACTTGTCATATCAGTTTGGCCCTTGGTTACAACCAAGTTGCTTTTTTCTTCATAATAAATGAGAATCCTTTGTGCCCAGTTGTCCCTAGTTAGGTCACTCAGTTGCTTTGTGGGAAACCAATTAAATATAACTTTATTTCCACACTAATTTTCTTTTAAAGGAAGAAACCAGGTCATTCTCTGAAAGCTCCAAAAATTGTGCTGAACAATTTTATGTATAGATTTGTTTAGGTTAACTAAAGATATATTACCAACATGTATTAATCAATTTACATTTCAATAAACCGAGATTCCAAAATCAAACACAACATATTTTCAATAACTCCTATCAACATTGTTTTGGGAACTATATTTTGTTGTTTGTATCTTTGAGTACTGAGCTTTATTCATGGTAATTTTAAGCTCTGCCATCGCTTTAGGGGTATATTCAGTTACTAAAGCAAATGAGTGCAGGTAATGTTTTAATTTCATATAGGATGAAAAATTCCTCATTCTTCCTCTGTAATTCATGAAAGCTGGACTCATGAAAGTTGGGCTGAGGTGGATGTAAATATGATCCCTTTTTTATAGAATTAACTGAGGTCAAAGGATGTCACAAGTATTAGCCTATAGGAGACACTTGATTTATACTTATGAATAAATATCAAAATTAATAAAATTCTTAGTATTTCCCAACATACAGGACTTCTTGACCATTAAAAGAGCTCTCCTGTGCTTCAGGCAGAGCTGAATTTAAGCAAGTTCTACTTCTAAATGTGTTTTTATATGTCACCTTCACACTCAGGAAGTAACTCCTTCTGATGGCAGGGGACTGCAGTGGTTTATTTGACTTGCTTTTCTGATGTCATAGCAGACCTCTAGGAAAAGCTAGAGGTGAAATTACCTGTCTTTTCTTATAGTCATAGTTGATTTCCTTACATGCGTAATGCATGCATAGTGGTGAGGTTTTCCTCTCCTTTCCATTGGTTATCAACTCTTATTAAGTTCATATGTATTAGGGACACTAAAAGCCAAGCATGTCTGAAATCCATCTTTGGTCCAACTTCATCTCCAGGGATATTCCAGCTTGGAATATAATGTTGCACTCCTCAGAAGCAACTCATTTTTGTCTATATTGCAGCAGAATTCAGTGGTAAACTTATTTCTAGAATCCCCAACTAAGAAAAATGTGCAGAATCAACCATCTCTCTTAACAACACAGAAATGGCTGACATAGTCCTTGAACCCTCACTACCTGGTCAAATCACTAGGCCATCTGTTTTAGTCAGCATTTCTGCTGCTGCAACTAAAAAGTCTAGCAAGGACAATTTTAGGGGAGGAAAAGTTTATTTGAGGGCTCATGGTTTCAGAGGTCTTAGACAGACAGCAGCTGGCTCTATTTCTTGGGGCTCAAAGTGAGGCAGAAAATCGTGGCAGGAGGCAGTGACAGAGGAAAAAAGCTGGAAGCATGGCACCCAGGAAGCAAAAAGAGACTCCGCTCACCATATACAGAAGGTGTACCCCAAAGGCATGCCCTCAATGACCTGCCTCCTCCAGTCACACACTACCTGCCTTCAGTTACCACTCAGTTAATTCCTATCAGAGGATTAATCCACTAATTGGGTTATGGGATCCTTAACCCAATCATTTCACCTCTAAGCTTCCTTACATTGTTTCACACATGAGCTTTTGGGGGATACCCACTATACTATACAACCATAACACTGTCTCTCACTAGAACTATTTCCCTCAATCCACAGATTTCAGAGAAGACCCCTAAGCCCTATGGCTCACATAATATCAGATAGGATTATAAGATATCTGTCATTCCTTTCTTTCAGTCTCCCACAAAACTAACTTATATTTTGTCTACATTGGTTTATTCTTGCTGCTTAACAAACCATCCCTAAACTCATCCCAAAATAATTGTCATTCACTGTCTCTCATTCACAACTTCAATCTGAATGTGCCATTGTCACCATTATGCCTTCCCTATTCGGCAACTTCCTGTGAGAAGAAATAATCTCAAATAGTGTTTCACAACATTTTGCTTATTAAAAGCCACAATGGAAGTTCCTGTAATTAGAGATTTGCCCCTATCAAAAGTATTCCTAAACAAAAAGATTATTAAATAAAGCAACTTAAAGATAACTTAAATTGGAGTCTGATGAAAGAAAATAAAGTCTCCTAATATGTGCCAAAGACCCATAAGAAAATACTGTTGTAATGAAGGTTCACAACCACAAATGTGTAGTTAGGTCTCTGAGAAATATTTAGTGAAGACAGGGCTGTGTGTGAACTGACTGAATGTCTAGCATTACTAGTATTCCCTACATAAATGGTGGGGGAATATTGTGATTTTTCTAGGCCTCAAACTCTGTGAAATAGGGAAGTAATGGCTTTTGTCTCATAGGCAAATCATGAAAATTAAATGATACATAGCACTGAACTGATCCATCCATATACCTGGGAAATGTTCAATAAAAACTAGTAGCATTAAGATTTCCAAAACTTGGAAATCTATTTTGAAATTGCTTGACCAGGGATAGATTTAATGAGAGGCAACTTTGTAATCACTTGTCTTTGGCCCATTTGACAATGGACCTTAAATACACCAAATATGTCATTCAATCTCTTGTCCTGCTTTTGAGGGGGTTGATGAGATTGCTGAGAAGTCGATCATAATTTGCTTCACTGAAAACTATTTATTTATTTATTATTGGTGCAACACAATCTTACATAGTGAAGGGATTCATTGTTACATACATATTCATACATGCACACATAATGAAATGTAATTTGAACCCAACCCTTATCCAGGATTCTTCCCTCTGTCTCATACCTCCATTGCATTCCCCCCATTAAAGATATTAATGTATAGATACATATATGTTTTTTAATTTTCTAGTTTTAAATGCCTTTATGAGTATTACTTAGCTTCTCAGGGGAGTAATTTTGTTATATCAATGGACGTAGAAACTTTACATAAGGTTCTTAATAAAAATTCCTGCTTGGCACACTCAGATGACATGAAGTTAGGTTGAAGGGAAAATGGAGGGAGCAAAAACACAACTTCAGAGCAGAAAGAATCGTCACAAAATAAGTTGGCTCATATAACCTGGGAGTTGTAATCATGAGAAAATAATCTGGGAAGCTGCTATGGAATGGTATGGAAAAAATTCCATGAGCGTTCATACGCTAGTGGCTAAGATATGTTTAGGGTTCTTTTCTTCATTCTCCATGTTACTGTCTGATGAGCCAAAGAGAAGTGGGAGGTCAAAGAAAGGACAACATGATATTGACAGTTATCTCTGGAAAAATGCAACATAAACAACATTAAGAAGCTTGGAATTATTCTAAATCATTAAGTGATTTGTTATCAAATCCAAATTCCCTGATAGAGCAAGAGTCATCTTGAGAGCATTCCTGGGTAGATACTCACTCAACCTCCAAAATATTTTAAATAACAAAGACACTGCTTGTCCAGATAGCAACTAGTTCTAATTTTTTTAAATTGATATTAAGCTTAACTCAGCATCCAGTATCATGTCACCTTTGAGGGTGGTTCTACCCTCTAAAGCAAAACAATGAATCTAATCTTTTCCTCATTTGGCCTTTTTGGTTCACTTGAAAACAGATTATGGATCAAGTCTTTAAGGTTAATTGTTTTCAGTTCATACAGAATCCACCTAAGACTTAATTCTGGGTCATTCAACAACCTGAATTTCTTCTCATGGACACATGATCTTTCATAAACACCTCACTTAAACTTTCATGTTATATTATGAATATAACATTGTGTTTTGCTCTGTCATATTCTACATAGTATGCTCTAATGACTTCCAAGTTTGCCTTCAGATATTGATGACTGAAACTAAGATTTCCTTGCTGAACTTGAGTGAAAAAAAATAACCCTAGTACAATTCTTTAGATTAATATTGTGTGATACACATCTGCTAAATTTCAGGCACATGCTGCTGCATCCTTCAATAGGAAATTAGATTTTCTGTCTGGTTATATATAGAGTATGTGACATACAATTTAAGGAAGGGGGAGTGGGTTGCCTACAACTCTACCTGGGAATTTTTTCTGATTTACGTTATAGAAATTGTTGAATTTAGACTTGATTGGGAAAATTGCAATAATATGAAGAATAAGATGATTTAAAATCGAAGAAAAAAACAACATACTGATTCAAGAAATGAATTGAGCTTTTGTTGCACTGAGCCTTTTTCCTGCAGAAAGGAAAATATTAAAATCATCATAAAAAATCAGTCTCAAAGATGCCACCTCTCTACAACACTAGAAAAACTACTTTTCATCCCTTGGGCTCCACTCAAGTTAAGCACATTTCAAAGCCTTGAAAAGGACCTCATGCTAGCTGGAAGATCTATCAAGTGGACTAATAAAATGACCTTATTTAACTGGGGTATCTTGGTTTTATGCTACTATCAAAAGTTAAGGAAATTAAATTTTAAGAACATATTTGAAAATGACCCAAAGGTTCACTGTTGAATCTCAAGTAAGGAAATTACAATAAGACTACAGTTCACACCGTGTACTATCTTAGACTCTTATTTTATTGGTAGGATAAGGTTTCTCACAAGATTACAAAATTAATAAAAACTAAAGGACATACAAGAAGCTGAAAGCTAAAATTCTAAAAATGAATGAGTTCAAAGTGAGGAGCACAGAAGTCATGTTTTCCTTAAAAACTAAAAGGTTGAGACAGGAGAAAAGGTAACCATATTTTGTGAAATAGCATGAAATTGGGCCTCAGGAAATAACAATAACCATAAAAAGGGGGCTTGTCTACTTAGGTAAAGCTTACATTTATTGATTTTTAGCAAATATAGTATTTTTGAGGACTCCTATTTCTCTAGAAATGCTGCTGAGTCAAATGTTTCTGAATTTACCCTTGATTTAAACTTGCAAAAAGTTATGCTTTCCAAGACACTGAAAAGCTGAAATCAGAAATTGTTCAGACATTTCTAGGCATCAAGTTTGCTTTCTGCCCTTAAACCAGTGTACAGTTTTATTGATTCCAAATATAGTTCAGAAAAAAGACACTGATGTTCAAAAACATTTCCTTCACTAGATAGTGTCCCTTTTGTTTCTATATAACTTTTTCCCAAATGGTGATGTAAGTCTGTCCATTTGGGGAAGTATTATTCCTAAGCCAGCAATTGCATTCCCCATAAAGAAAATCATGGAAAATTCATCCATGCATCCTCCATGTGCTCCTTCTTGGCATTGTTATTTTTCCATCTGCTGTGTTCCTTGTCCTTGACCAAACAGATTTGGAACTTAGATGGAATATGCATCTATCCATACCTATCATTATCCGCCTGCAACACTGCTGAACATTGCAATGGATTTTCTCTGTGATGAGGATTTTTTTTAATATTGGTTCTTTTTAATTTTACCTAACATTAGGATTCACTTTTGATAGAGATTAGGAGAGATAGTAAAATGGCTAGGTAATCAGGAAAATGGGCCCCATTTAATACGCCTAGAAGCTAGCCAATAGAGAGCTATTAACAGGCTTGCTCAGGTCCTTCAAATGCAAAAGACCATGAGGCTCACTCACCGTAGGAGCAACTCCTTTGTCCCATAGGTAGGAAAACTAAGAAGTGAGGTGAATACAGACAGGGACTAGGAAAGATTTGCTACTGTTTTACATTAGATTTTAACCAATGATTTTGGTACTTAGTTTCAATATCTGTTTTACACAGAGTTTAATCCATGATCTTGGTGCCTTTCTCAATGTCTGCTTTACACTAAATCTCAATCAAGGCTCATAGTCAAACCAATATAAAGCCAGGCCTAACACACTTCAGACGGTATCCTGCTTCCAGGTACCCCTCTGCCTTGCGGAGACTCTGCTCTCCTTCCTTAAATAAATCCTACCCCTTTACTCTTCCCTTCCATGGTTGTGGGTGGATTTTGTTCTTCAAATTCGCAAGACAAGAACCCAGAAGAGGCACCAAATTCCCAGGGTGTGCTTCCACACCAAGAGCTGCACTGCTCAACAGTAGCAAGGGGAGAGGGTAGGGAGGGTGGGAACCCAGTTCTTAGCAGGGTAGCTGCTAACAGTATTTGGGCCTCAGAGATCTGCAGCCAGCCCAAATTTCCAGTTTTAACTGGGAATAGCTGCAAACACTAGAAAATGGTACATTGGCTGAAGAAATCTGCGGTGAGCCCAGACTCCATTGGCTAGTGGGAGCAGATAATCCAGCTCATCTCAAAACCATATCACTTTGACATAACTATAAATGCATGTAATATAAATTACTCTAGTTCAGTCCCTAGCATTACCCTTTCCTTCTCCTCTCTCCCCTATTCCCTTCACTTTACTCCTGATCTTTCTGCTCTTTACTTAGCGTTTTAAAATCAGTGTCTCGTGGGTATACATAACGGTGAATACATTCATAATTGTACATAGGAAAGTTAGTCAAATTCATTTCACTGTTCCCTTCTCCTTCTCCTCCTAAACCCCCTCCTTCTAGTCCACTGATCTATCTTCTACTGATGGAATCCTCCCCCCACCCGCCTTATTTTGGACTAGTGTCTGGATATCAGAAAACATTCAACCTTTGACTTTGAATCTGGCTTATTTCACTTACCTACCTCTTATGTATGACTTGGGAGAAAGTGGGGACTCTTTAGATTCAGCAATTCCGTGAGAGTGTGCATAAAAACCACAGGAACTGGTATCATTTTGTAGAAGACCAGGAACAGGAAAAGAAGACAGTTCTGAAACACAGTGACAGACTTGACAAGAAAAACTGAGGAATTTTACCTATCCTAATGTAAACACTAGAATATATTGCAGAAAATATTTTTAAATATGAAAATGTTTGATTCTTTTCAATGGTTTCATAATTATAATAGTAGAATACATTGTGACACTTGTACATGCATATAACACAATTGGATCAGTCTCATTCCCAAGTACCCCCCAATTCCTCCTCTCCCCCAACTCTGACCCCCCTCTTCCTCTACACTATTGGTCTTGATTCTAATGTTTCTAAAAGTTAAATGCTTTATAATTATATGTAAAAGTGGGGTTCATTGTGTGGTATATTCATACAGGGACATAACACAATTTAGTTGATTTCATTACCCAGAACCTCCTCATGTCCTCCCTTCCCTTAGGCTATCCTATTGGCCTCACTTGTATTTTCAAGAGATTCTTTTTTATCCCTTTTTATTTTATTAAGGTTTGGAAAATTTTTCTGTTCAGGTCTTGTGAACTGAAGGGTAAGTCTAATGTGTGAAGAGCAGGATCTTACACTGTATCTAAAAGTGTGCCAACTCAAAAATGTCAAGTTATACATGAAATGCTCTCATTGTCATCTTAATCACCATTTTCTGATTACTCATGTTAAAATATTTTCAAACGAATATTGATATGCGCACGTATGTATATTGCTTTATATTACAATGTTGAATGCAACTCAGTTCATTAGAACAGTCAATCTTATCTCTTCCCTGATCATAGGGGAAAAATTCGATACCTCCATTCAGTAGGCTGTTACGAAGTTTTTGCATGGTTTATCAAATATTAGACCAACTTTGCATTCTTTGTGTAAACCCCAATTGTTCCTGAAACATTGGCCTTTTCCTATATTGCTGTAATATTTAAAGATATGTTGTTACCAATTTTAGTTATGTCTATACTCATGAAAAATTTTAGTCTAAAGTTGCATTTTCTGTAATGTACTTATTAGGTTTTGGTACCAAGGTTATGCAGGCTTTATATCAAAAATTGAAAGAGCTCTCTTTTCTTTTTCATGAGAATTTACATATGATTGGGTTTATACCTTTAATACTTGATAGCATTTACCAGCAAAGACCTCTAATCCTAGAGATGTTTTGTTTGTAATTGAAAACCCTTCCCACAAATTCAATTTATTCAAGAAAAAGCAGGATTTTTGGATTTTCTATGTCTTCTCATGTTGCTTTTCAGATATGGTATTTTTCACAAAATTGGCCCAAGTTTTAAAATTTCAATATAAAATTTATCAAAGAATGCTTTTATCCTCATATCTGTAGATTAATGAGGTTCTTTCGTTCCTAATATTGATACTGACTTCTCTTTTTTATGCTCATTTTTTGCTAGGGATAAATTTATAAGTGTTTCAATAAATCAGGAGTTAGGCTTTATTGAATCTTTGAATTTTTTGTGTTTCATTTTAATGATTTCTATGTTTAACTTCTTTCTTCCTTTCATTTAATATGGTTTAATTTGATTTGATTGAAATTGTTCCTTTTTGGACTCTTAGGGTATTTAGAACAAGATATTTATCATTTTCATATATACATTGAAAACTACAAATTTTACTTTCATAGTTGCTTGGGATGCATCTCACAGATTGATAAATTATATTTTCATTACCAATATTATCTAATTGTTCTGTGTTTTCTTCTTTGATTCATTAGTTATTTAGAGTGTGCTGTTTAATTTCCAAATATTTGATCATTTTCTAACTATCTTATTTTTATTTCTTCCTAATGTAATTCCATTGTTGGCATTCTATGTAATCTTAATACATTTAAACATATGAATATTTTTATGGTTCAGGGTCTTTTTGTATGAAAGGTCCATGTGTACTTGGGAAAATAAGTTAAAAAGGGAAGAAATTTAAATCTCCAACTAGAATCTTAGGCTTGCCCAGAAAATTTTATGTTATATTTGATATTATGGATGATAAATGACAGTTTGATTTCTATTACCTTCCCTTGGAAAATATTGAGTTTTTTTCAAATGTGCAATTAAAATCACTGGTAGATTTATTTTCTGGTGTGCATTTTCAGGTTTTATAATGGTAGATCCACCTCAGTTTGCCTTTATTCATGAGTTGTAGCCATGGTGGTGTTATAAAGATATGTTCCTTCTGGCATTTCAATGGAAAATATGAAGTGTTTTTACAAATCTCTTAGGGAGACTTAAACATTAACTTCATCTTTAAGAACCAGGAAGCTGCTGCCAACTGCTTAGTACTTTCAATATTCCAGCTCTTACTTTGCTGTGTTTCTTGAATGCTTGACCCTCACTTGCGGAACTGAATCTACCTTCAAACAGTTTTCTTTCAAGTACTTTGAAGAAATTGCTATCAATAGGAGAATTAGTTTGATACAAGTCACACTTCCCTTACCGGAAATATGTTTTAGGAATCACAAAAAATATTTCATAACTAAATAATTAAACGTAACCCATACATTGCATTAAAAACTAAGGAAATTTAAAGTATGAACATTGGTTACCAATAATGTTTAAGTATTATTCAGTAATTATAACAAATGTACTATACTAATGCCATGGAAAATGACAATAGGGGACACTTGGTGTGGGGTAGATAGTAAATCTTTGTACTATTCTCATTATGTTTGTAAATAAAGAACTGTTCTAAAAGAAAGTATTTTTAAAAATAATATATGACCTCCAGAAAAGGAACCTATAGAATGACATTTCATACATACGTAGTTTGCAATCCACTATTTTTCTTGCTAACTATACCTTAAGCAATTTCCAGAACTACTAAATATTCTTCAAATATGCACTTTAATGGATATGCATAATTACATAAACATAATAAAATAATCTTTTTTAAAGAGATGGAAAGAGAGGGAGAGAGAGAGAAGCAATTTTATTTAGTTTTTCCTGTGGCTTTCACTGCTCCGAGACTTTGCTGTGTACATGTTATTTGCTTTTTTTAGTTGTATAGTTTTTCCCATGTTTTGAGCTTCTATTATTATAGTGAACATTATATATTGCAAATCCACAATTATAATTACTGAATCAAGTTTAAGAATATTTTATGCCATTGATACAAAATTGCCAAATTGCTGTTCACAGACTTTTTCAGTATTTATATTTTCTCTCATCTAAAGACTCTCTTGTGGGCTGGGGTGGTGGCTCAGAGGTTATGGTGCTTTCCTGGCATGCGCAAGGACACAGGTTTGAACCCCAGCACCACGTACACAAAGAAGCATTGAGCAACGAAAGCCATATGGAAAGCTAAATTTAAAAAAAAACAAAACTCATTTTCTCTTTCTCTGTCACTGTCCTTCTCTCTCTTAAAAAAAAAAAAAGATTGTCTTGTTCAATAAGTTCCAACCACCAAGGTTATACTCAAACTATTTGTTCAAACTGACAAAAAGTGACGAAAATGCTTTTTCCCTACAACTCTGATAGACATTTGATATTTCATTTTTATCTTCCCAAAGTGACAAATAAAACATTTCTCTATTTTAATTTGCATTCCATAAATGAAGTTTGATTTCCTGTTTTATTTTATCAGATACTTATTTTTCTTCAATTAGCTTTTACCTATACATTTGTTGAATACTTTATTCTGTATCAGAGAATAGTGCTGTGCATATAATGGTGAGCATGACACATCTCATGGAGCTGTTAGTCTATCATGAGAGACAGCTGCCAAAGTGCTTGCACAAAGTATAAAGTTACAACTGTGCTGCGAAGTGCTAGAGAGCTGCACATAAAAGGAAGTCTACCACCACCATGAATAAAGACCCTAGAACAGGCCATGGATGTGCTCATTTTTCTAAGTCTCTTGAATTTGCTTTAATGATCACTATTCAGTATTTATTTTATTCTATGTAATTATTCATTTTCTGGATTAAAAAAGTAGTTCAAAGAGAAAACCAAAATGTACAATTATTGTAGCTTTTTGGCTGCTACAAGCAAGAGACTTGAAAAGAACAATTTGAAGAGGAAAAGTTTATTTCAGGGCTCAAAGTTTCAGAGGTCTCAGTCATAATCAGCTGGCTCCATTCCTCAGGACTCGAGGTGAGGCTGAACATCATGGCGGGAAGGTGTGGTGGAGGAAAGCAGCCCAATGCATCACACCAAGAAGCAGAGAGGTCAAGCTCCTGCTCGCCAAATATATGTCCCAAAGGCTGCCCCCTGCCCAGAGACCCACCTCCTCCAACCACACTCTACCAGCCTGCAATCACCACTCAGTTAGTCCCTATCAGGGGATTAATTCACTGATTGGGTAAAGGCTCT